>JAPYZD010004645.1:0-27208 GCA_030522725.1 Ichneumoninae sp. B BG-2022a | reverse complement strand
TTTTTTCAGATTTTTACACCATCAAGAAGTACTTGCAATTTTCTCTTATTGTTGTCGAACTTATGCGAAGTCAGCGCGCAGCGAGATTCCCTCCTTAAAGGGTCAAAAGGTAATCTAATCACATTTGCTTTGAATGGCATTTCGAAATATTTTTTTACCTAAAAAAAAAATTTTATTTAGCTTCAATATCTGCGATTTAGTTATCTGAACATGGACCTGGTGTCGAGAAGGGAGCGACATGAGCTTCGGTTGCAAAAAAAAATTCCTTTGTTAAAATCCGCTCGATACCTTGGGAGAATCCTTGCTCGCGATAATAACGTCGAAGCGGGCGAGAACTATGTACATATATCGCGATCGAGGTGGAGGGCTTTCTGACCGGCATCGATTTTGCCTCGCAGGACACAGGAAGTTCCCGTCCTCGAGGGCCAAATTTACGATCGCGTAATCGGCCTACTATCGGACGTGAACGGGGCGCGAAGAGTTTTTTTTGCCGCAATATATTCGGTCTCTTGGCCGTCTCGGGGAGACCTCCCAGAACCTCGCCGCTCTTCGCGATGTCCGACGACCGAAAGACACCTATCGTATCTCTATTTCTTTCTTTTTTTATGCTCGAGATTTAAAGTCGTGGGCAAGATTTAAAATGTGGGCGAAAGGCTGAATCGAATTCTAGAGCGTGAAAAAAAAACTTGCGAACAGACTGTAAAATATCGAAAGATCGCAGTTGAAGTATCTTTTGAATGACTGGATTAACAAATCATTAAATTTGTATGACACACTGAAAGTGTCAATATTTTCATCCGAGCATTTTTCAGATTGTGCCCCACCGTTTTTCGCTAATAATTTTTCAATTTGGAGAGCTGTTGCGATCAAACTTTAAATATAAAAGAAACCAGCATTACAATTCGTTAACTCGGTAAATGTAATGATTGTAAGCTGTAAAAAAGAAATATAAAACATGTCCACAAAGTTGGAGTCCAACCTGGTATAAATATGACTTCATCAAGCGAGATCCCTCGACTTGACAGTACGGAAAACTGGTTAGCAGAGTATCGAGACTTTACGGCTTATCAACGACATTCAAGATTCGCATTTGGAGTCTCATTCAGGTAGTTCTCCGTTCTCCGTGTAACATTGGAGGATAACTCGGAGCGTAACGAGACACGCGTTACCACCTCGTAACGTTCACGAATTATGGTCTGGCCTTACTAGAACAATGGTGTCGCAGCGGGACACGCTCCTGGGAGCGTCTCTCGTTTCTCCTCGGCTCCCATCATCGTCGTCTCATCGTCACAGGCGTGTACACTTTATACACAAAATCGTGGGCATCGAATTTTTTAAGAGAACAATATCTCTCGTGGGAGTCCCGGGCTCGCGGTATCCCATTGTGTCTCGCGCACGCCTCGAGGTCCAACGACGCCACCCACATCACCAATTTTATTCGCCGCTCCCGCGTGCGCACCATCGCCTCTCGCGAATTATCAATTCCCTTGGTGAATCTCAACCGCGTCAGTTTACCGCATCGCAGAAAGAGCGAGGGAGACCGAGAGATGGAAAGCTCTCTTCGTCTTTCCCTTTCTCGGGGAAGTGAGTATCTCATCGTTGCGACATAATTCAGGCACCAAAGCGAGGCTGTTCACCGAACGGCAACCACACCGCACGTAGGAAGACGTCCCGTGGTTCGCGAAGCTCCGGGAATCTCTGTACAGAAATGTGGGGCAAAACGAAATAACGGGGCAAGACGGACGACGGGTTTCTAGTTAAATGCTTGCGCAACATAAAAAATATCAATTACTATAATATACATTTATATACATGGTATGTAATGTCATTCATAATACTATACTATAATAAGTACATAATTATATAAATATTATCTTACAGAAAAATATCGATAAGTTTAAAAAAACGAATTCGTTTTATTGTAGATTCTTTAAATTTCGAAACTTTATTATTCTCATGACACAGCACATTATTTCGTTTTTTTAATAAATTTAATAACTTCTTAATTTTTTCGATACTATAATTTGGATGACCTGCTGCAAGCGGTTTAATTATTCGCCGCTTGAATTAGCCCGTTTGCGAGTTAAATATAACATGAGTTTCATTTTACCCCATCTCGTGGTAATATACCCGAGCTGCAGCATCCATGCAGTCAACAACAGCCAGAAGCAGCAGCGGCAGCGGCGGTTCTCGAAATACGTAGGTACTTTGCGAACGAACGTTTGTGCGGTTCGCCAAGAGTGAGAACCGGATGGTTAACACCTACTCCGACTCGGGATAAATGTCTCGGCTGTCGCCTGTCCGGTAGGACGTGTACTGCGAATTCAATTTGCCATGACGTGTCGCGGTGGGACGTCCCGAAGTGGCTGCCGAGGGTCGACGCACGAAGGGATGAAGTACGAAGATAAGCTCCCCAGACCGAACGAAGTATTTCTCTCGCCGAACAAAGTCCCGATAAGTATTCATGAAAAATCAAGATGCCAAGACTATCAACACCGAAGCACACGGTATTAAAATCCCGAGGCGGAAGTTCATCAAAGAAAATTTCTTCGGCGAAGAATTTATTTTTGTTTCACCACTGTCATTCGACATGTTATCTCGACGGCAATGAAGAGACACCGCAATGAAGAACACGAACCGTTAACGGAAGATCACCATATTTATGCCCCGACAGTACTGAACGAAAAGGCTCGTACATTCTACAGACATTTGGACAATGAAGATTTCTTCGTGCAAATTTTTTTTATTTTCTCATTAAAAAAAAATTGCCATCTTTAATCTTTTAATTTTTTTAAAGAGCCGCATCTTTGAATTAAAAATTTGAATTTTGACGAGAAAATGAATGTTGGTTCTTTCTGAACGAGAGATGTAAGAACCAATTTTACACCGTTTAACAGGAGAAAGAAATGCGATCCTCATCGAGGAAAAGGCTCGTACATTCAACAGACATGTGGACAATGAAGATTTTTTAGTGCAAATCTTATTTTGGTTTTTCAATTAAAAAAAAAAATTTGGAATCTTTAATCTTTTAATTTTTTTAAAGAACCGCATCTTTGAATTAAACAATTTGAATTTTAACGAGAAAATGAATTTTGGAGAGATGTAAGAGCCAATTTTACACCGTTTAGGGGGGGGGGGAAATGCGAACCTCGTCGAGGCAATTTCCCACGTGGGGAATCTTCCTGCCTGCACCGGCTTCGAAGCTTCCGAGAGTTCCTTCCTTCGTCATTCCCCCTCCCCCCTCGGGGGGAAGGTGCTCCATGGAGATTTTTCCGGGTCATCCAGCGTCCGGTTGCTCCGAGGATGTCATCGACCCCTCCCGCGAGAGAACAAAGTGGGCCGACTGCCGCTCGTACGTGCGAGACAGCCAGCTACGCGTTACGTCGCGCAAACCAGGTGGCCCCGAGACTCACCTGGTCCTGTGTGCTCCCGTAAACGCCATCGCCACGGCATGATTTCGCTCTACACGTGTAGAAACCGAAATACATTTGCGCACTCCGTCGCCCTTTCCCGTCTCGCTCTCCACCACTCTCTATCATCTTCCCACGAGAAAATATCTTCAGACTCTTCGCCAGCTTGGAAATTTCAATTTTTTCTCATCACTTCAGCCGCCCACAACACTGAAAATCAACAAATATTAATTTCTGTAATTTAGATTTAATTATTCTTAAGTTTTTTATCCATTTATTTGATGTTTTTTCAGTGCGCAATGTGAAGAAAAAAATCTTCCATTGCCCACTTGAATGTGACAAAAATATTTTTTGGTCCCGAGTAACACAACCGAACGTTGCGCAGTCTCCATACGAGCGTCAGGACCATGAACCTCGTGTGACGTATCCTCTTCTTCGCTTTCCCCCCGACCCGCCGTCCATTTTTGGCGGGAAGCTCACACAGGGCCGAGCGGAAGGTGACACGTGTCGCTGCCGGTACAAGCTGCATGTGCCGTTAGGGATTCCCATAAGCAGGCTCGGAGGGTTCCATCCTCTGCTCGTCGAGAGCCGCGCAAGGTGGCCTCATCCCCTCCACGCTCCCTTGGAACGGAATTCATCTCGAAACCCTCCGGGTACACGCGCACCCCACGTGACGAGGGAGTCCGTCGGGATTTTTGGCGGGACCGCTGGGAGCAATAGGCGCTTAACTATGGAAAAGATTCGTGCGCGGAAATTTCGTGCGCAGCTTGCGCGAATTCCCACACATCCGATCGACTGCGGGGTGTACAAGGGAGGGGCGCAAGGTTCGCGTTAAATATTTCATGCCTCGCAAGACCCGCCCGTCCGCACCCTCCTTCTGTTATTACTTCGGGGCACTCTCTCACAACGGATGGAGAAAAAAAAGGAAAGGGAGAGAGAGATTCCTCCCCCTTGCGCCTTAATGACTCCTTCGCCAGGTCCGAAACACCCGTTCTTCGTCATTGAAATCTCCTCTCTCCTCGCACTCTTGCTCGCTGGCACAGAAACTGACGATGCGAAGAATGGAGATTGAGGGTGAGTACGAAACAGAGGAATAATACATGGTCGATCCACCTGGGTCGACTCGGTCGCGTAATCGTGGGAGAAAAGGAAATACTGCGTCTGACAAGACTCGAGAGAAATCCGCCGAAGGATTTCCGAAGCTCGGGCGCCTCGCGTGGGATACGAGAAAAGAGAGGTAGTTCGGAAAGAAGAGATATTGAAGATTTGGACTGTTGATGGTTCATTAAAATCTTGATAAACTACATTTTTTAAGATTTATTTGATTTATTAATTTTTTTTTACAGATTTTGATAAACTACATTTGTTAAGAGATCGGACCGGAATAAAGAAATTTTAAAAAATCATCAGAATTTGTAATTCGTGGCTGAAAAAAATCGACCGGGTTAAAGGTAAATAAAAAATCGTTTACACAATTCTTGAACTTTCGTCGATACGACGCAATATTGTCTAGCCATTGCACTTTCCCGTGCGCGTCCGCGAGGTCAGGAGTTGCGTTCTGACTCACCGAAGAGTGCGTGGCGATTCTTATCGCGGGTGCGCGTGCGTTCCCGCTTGCGCATCGTCGTCGTCGTGGTCGTTCTCTCCGTCGCAGCGGCAACGGGCAGGCGAAGGTAAATATCGGAGACAGGTATAAACCCTCTCGTGTATATACAGTGTCTCGTAGCTGTTCCGAGCGATAAGTCAGTCCATGTCTAAGCATATCGTCCTCGTCGATCGTGCGCGCCCGATTATCTGCAATTCAAAGAGTACCCCGCGCTTCTTCGCGTACTCGTCCCGTTCTTTTCGCGTTCCATCTTTCCCCCCTGTGTGCCCCGCGCGCATACCCGATGCTCCCGAGAGAACTTCTTCTCCTCCCGACGATATTGCTCCAAACGATCGCAATCGTAAAATCGAAAAAAAAACGAGAATTAATAATTCATCTGCAATAAAAAGATTTATTTTTTAGATCTAGGATCAACAATTAAAGTGTCGGGTTGTCTTGTATTCCGATCGTGGGAACCGGAAGAAATTACGAACGTGCGAATGTACACGCGGGTTACATAGTTACTGTTTTTCTACGGAGTAACCCTTCGAGGACCCCCGAAACGTCAACCCCTTTACGCCCGGTGTGCCACCCCGAAGAAATCCTCGAGGCGCATAGACGCCGAGGTGTGTCCCCGATTTGCATACATAGCGACGTAGTTTGGGGCACACGGGCAATGCCTGTGTGGCCGCTTTCACCGTAGCTTCTACATACCGCACGTGCTACTTTTTCGTCCTGCGGGAACAGTCTTCGGGTTCACGCGTCCACCTCTATGTATGCCAAATAGCTTTGTTCCCTCTAATAGCACTCAGGTTTTTCGTTCTTAGAAGCTTCGGTACAGGAGTGCGTGAGTGTATGAATTACGTCGGGCCAGTAGTAGCGGCGTAATCGAACAGAGCAGCTGCTCGCGATTTCCCACGCGTCCGAAAGCCACCCCGAGACAATCGGCTCTGATTCCCTTGCGACGGAGGCCGGAGGAGCGGGCTCCCTCGCCTGCCCGGAGGGTGAGACGGGCTACTCAATGTTTCTCTGTGCGGTTTCTCGACGTGTCTTAGGTCTGGGAAAAATATAACGCTAATGGAAGAATTGCGATTGGACACTAACCCAACAGCCAAAATACGAATGGTTGCAGACAATTTTTGAAAATTTTGTTGCGCCGTCACGATCGGTTCGAAAATCTGGTTCTTCGAACGGCAGTGACTTATTTCCGATATGACGTCATTTCCGGTCAGAAAACTAAGATTTTCAAATCGCAAGTGACTTATTTCCAATATGACGTCGTTTCCGGTCAGAAAACTAAGATTTTCAAATCGGAAATGACTTATATCCAATATGACGTCGTTTCCGGTCACAAAACTAAGATTTTCAAACTGGAAGTGACTTATTCCCGATATGACGTAATTTCCGGTCGAAAACTGAGAGTTTCAAATCGGGAGTGACGGCACATCAAAAATTTTCAAATTTGTCTACATGATGTCAACATTAATGGCAATGGATTTACAAAAATATTAAGGGCTTTGGAATTTCATTTCTTTTTTTTGTTTCTTTCTAGAGAAGGTACATATTCGTTCGTTTCAGTAGTCCAATTTCCTACGTAAAAGGGACCAAAAAAAGGAACCACATATGTCCTATATTCCTTCGTCCTTTTAGATCTTCAATAGAAAGTCGTCTGTCCGCTCTCGTCTGCCCGCCTGACACAGAATAATCAACCTCTCCGTACTGGTTAACTGTACCCTACGTTCATTGTGTATTTCGCTATGCGACATGCATAATGCACCTTACAGTTTCTGGATCCTGAATATATATCTCCGCCCGGTCCGGTCCAGGATCCTTCGATCCTGTCCAAAATACCACGATCGTGTCTCGTCGAGTTATCTCGTCGCGAAGATCTCCAGACGAGGTGAAGCACGCCGCGAGACGATGACGTTCGGGCTGACACCTGGGCCAACCGAATATGGATTTCGCTCGGCCAGACTGTCCCGCTATAACCCGAAATACTCGTCCTTTTTTCTTCTTTTTTTTCCTCTGCGTGATCCTTGTAGATCACGCAAAGATCGACGACAATTGAGGAAAGAGACTTCGGGTCGACGGCGCGACATAGGTGTTTCCGACTCCTTAGACACGGTACTTTGTCTAACAAATATGCATTTGCGAGTGCGCGAGAGCATGAATTATGCAGGGCGACGCGAGGAGGCCCCCGAGACGAGGCTCTTTATGCAACGCAGATATCTCCACCACGACGAGTGGGGCCGCTCCTGCTGACCTAGAACCTATACGGTACACTAGACGAGCAGAGATAGCTTGTAGGTTCGTTGGGTATCTCCGCTCCGTACGGGTGATACACAAACCTCACCAGGATTTCGACGAGAAACTGCATTTGATTTAATGGATCCGAGAGTGTCCTGGATCTGGATCACGTAGCGCGACCCGCGTACGACCCGAGCCACAAAGAAGAAGAATAGGAGGGTCGGTAGGCAAATTTTGTAACTGCGAATTCACCGCGAAGGAATATACGATGACCCAGAAAAATATAAAAAACATCTGTTATGTCCTCGAGGAATCGTGCGCCGTGCAGGAGCGCCGAGTGGACCGGATTTGGAGTGCGAATCATGGAAGATCTAAGATACAAGACTTCATGATATATATTTTTTTTTTTTGGAAAGTCGGTATACATGCGGATCAAAGTGTCCTTTGGTCAAATATCTTCGGTTGGATCTTTGCTGGACGAGATCGCGGAAATAATTAGAAATCCCATGAGGCTGTTTGCGCACGAGGAGTGAGTCCGCGCATGTTTATCACCATCAGGGTGAATATCGGAGCGATCAGTTTTGCCGCTGTCACTGCGTCGGGCGATACTGGAATACATGAATCCGCGATCGCTCGGGAAGAGGTTTTAACGTCTATGCACTCGGACCAGACATCTATTCGGCATTTCGCAAAGCGATTGTATCCGAGGGAAGAGTGTCTCGAAGAGTGAAAAAGAAAAGGGTTAATCGGTTGAATGAGCGACGCCAGGAATAATTACAACGTTCTTCTACGTGCGTTGTCGAGGCGAGAGATAGCAAAATTCTCAGTCATCTCCGGGGAGTCGGTTCGCCATGAGAACGAAGGAACGGGATGGGACTAAAGTGGAGAACTTTGAATCCTGTCGCGCTGGATGAGACGACAGCTCTCGGAGGTCCGCGAGGCGCCGCCGCCGATGCCGCCGCTGAGTTTTATTATTTCTCATTCGGTGTGTGCATATGTGTGTGTGTGTATATACATATATAACGTCGGTTAATTAACCATCGGCGTCTCACCGGGTTCCACGGGAGGGCATATGCGGGAAGCGGATCGTTTGCGAGAGATCGAGAGAGAGAGTGAAGAGGAGAGAAGGCAGAAATCGAGGCAAAGCGCTGATAGCAATTAAATTAAAGCGAGATCTCGTCGACACGATAAGCAGACAATTAATCAGTGCGGCGCGACAATCGGACTTTTCATTAACGACGTGGCCCGACCCGGACGATTCGCGCACCCCGACGACGACCGACTCTTATATACACAGTACACCAAAACTGTAGGCATTAAAAAATAGTACATTACGATACTAGTGCGATAAAACTTTTTCTGACGCGTGTGAGTATGCAGCACGAGCCGAAGGCAAGTGTATCGTACGAAATTTTATTTCACAAGGTGCGAAAGAGGAGTTTTACGCGCGCGAAGCGTGCGTAAAACTGCACTTTACGCACCGAGTGAAATAAATAATATTTTTATCCAATTTGACGGGTAAAAAAAACATAACATTTTCTAATTTTTATGTACATAGCGGTAATTTTTCACATGGCGTTGAAAAATTGCCTAATTTGTTGGAAAATAGGTTAACCAATTGGTGAGATCAAAAAAATGACTGTGTCAATATTTTTCATAAATGCAATCACACTTTTTGTTATTAATTTCCAATCGGTTTTTTGTTCTTATTAATTAAATGAATTATAATTAATGAAAAAAAGTATTTCGTACCTCCCACACAGCATAATAATTTGCGGGCTCATTTAATCGTTGAGATACGCGATCCCTTGCGTACATCGGCGAGTCTCTCGGGGCGGAGTGTCCCACCTGCTTGGCAGGCTGACTCGGCCTGGACCTCGACAAATTAATTAACGAGGCCAATAATAATTTAAACTCACTTCTCGTCTCACCTGCTCGCACACTTTCCACCTCGTAAATTTCAATCTGTATTAAATTCACCGACGTTTGTCGCTCGCTCACGGCCTCTATCGCTGTCTCTTCGTGTTCTCTGCGGTCGAGAGCCGCGGAGACCGCAATATTTAATTTCTACCTGGCCTGGAGAGGTAGGATACTGTTTGAACTCGGTTAAATGGAAAGGAAGTGAGCCGTTGCCGAGGCGTGGGCGAGGAATAAACCGAGGGTCATTCTCTCGCTCCCTGGACCCCGTGGATAATTATTGGTCACGCCGAAGAGCTTTGCCGAGGAGGCAAGGGGGAGCCCGGGAGAGACGATCGGACGAGTATCTCTGTACATTGCGCGCGAGCTCCGAAGATTCCATGTTATTTTCGCTGATTACATTCATTATCGGATTTAGCGGAGACCCTTGACAGAGGTCAACTCTCCGGCGTGTACCAAACACTCCCTGTCGTTATACAACGGTGAGGCTAAATTCAACCTCTTTTGCGAACTGTTTATTCGCACTTGGATAATTATTTTTATTTTTTATTTTTGCATGCGCGTTCGATTTCGTGGGACGAATCGAGCGCGAGCCTTATCAACGAGCTCCGCGCAACGCCCACGCTCGATAAACTTCGCGACAACCTTGTGACCCCCCGCTGGCCATCGAGTCCCGACCGGCTTTCAGGCGTCGTATACGCGATTGTTTTATTTACACGGACGTACAAAAAATTACAACTGGCAAATTCCTAAATTTGCGATCGGAATATATGGCTATAGGGTAAAAGTGGTGAATTTGGCCCACCTCGATTAACACGTAAATCAATGATATATGAACCGGACTATATTCTCCACTTTTACCCTATCATGATATATCATTAAATTAAAGTATTGGGTCTTTTTTGTCACCAAAATCCAACTCGAATTATTACAATTTTTTAATATTACGAACATTGTTAGTTTTACAAAATTCAATACACACGACAGGGAATGCCGAAGGAATAAAAACAAATTTATCACAATTATTGATATACGCACCTTTGTGTATCGCGAATAAAAAATATTCTCCATCCGTACGGCGTGAAATAATCAGTGCTACTTCTCCGCAGTATTCCAATAGCTCTCGAAACAAGCGTTACGCTCGGTCAATTGCGGCCAATTGCCAAACGGTCTCATTCGTTCGATAATCGATAGGAATCCGCGGTGGGTGGTTGTGTATTCCCGAGTGCGATGATACGCACCACGAGAGACATCGCAGAGGCGCGATCCATCGTCGCTCGAAAGTTACTCGAGAATCGTGCGAACGCTCGCGTCACTCACAGAAATATCTCCGACATATAAAAAAATAAATAAATTCTTCTCCAAAAGTAAAATATTCCCACACTCCAATTTTTTTATATTATATTTTCATTCCCTACGGATCAAGCGAGAAGGCGAGGCGATACGCGGAATAGATATTGCACGCTAGATGTCATACGCCCGCACCGAGAATCGCGCAAACAAAGATAAAGGTGATTTCTTATCGCTTTGCGAATATAATTTTTTTATTCTCAATTTCCGTATCGCATTTATATATTCCCGAACGAATTTCTGTATTACGGCACATCTTTAAACTCGCAGCTTCGAAACATTTACAGCCGAAAAGCATGTTATCAATTGACAAGAAAAAATAAATAAAAGAAGTGCTATCGGAGAAGAAAAAAATTAGACATTATAATATGTTCCTTCACAAATATTTTGTATTTCGTTTATAAATTAACGTAACTTAATTTTTAGTGAGTAGCTCCGTATCATTTATAGCCGAAAAGCGTATTATCAATTGTAAAGTAGAAATAAATGAAAGAAGTGCCATCGAAGAACAAAAAATTAAACAGTATAATATGTTTCTTCAAAAATATTTTGTATCTCGATTATAAATTAACGTCGCTCAATTTTTAGTGAGTGGCTCCGAACCATTTATAATCAATCGTTCTTATCAATAAAAAAAAGATTTATTTTCTTTTATTTTTATTAATTCAATCACCTTTTATCCGGAGGATATTCATTCTCATTTGGAGCTCGATCGAAGTGGACGTTTTGTATTATAAATCGATAATCGATTGACTAACTCACGCTCGGATACTCTTGGGATGTAACGTCACTATCGATACGTTAATTAAAATATAGCAGCGGTGTAGGCCTCCGGGTGTGCTGGACCACGCCACAAGAACCCTTTTTCTCTTTCTCTCTGTCTCTCTCGGATACATCTTCTTTTTATTTATTTTCCTCCTTCATTAGCATACTCGATTCTTAATACATTTATCCAGCGATGGTGCTCTTGGCCCTTCGCCCCGTGGTCTTTATCGACATACCTTCGGATCGTTCTCGTTTAATTTTTTTTTTTACATTAAAATAAAAATTAAAAATAAACCCTATTCGATCTACTATAAACATATCCATCACCATACGCAAAGCCGACGGTCGATCGATAGCTCAGAGTCCCGACTCCCGTGGGGCGTGTGACGACGCCGATATCGTCGACCGCGTGCGTCTGACACCCGAGATACATTCACTCTCTGTAGTTATTGCGTGCGTATAACTGCTCTCTTCCCCCTGCCCCCGGTGTTACGCAACGTGATTACACTCGGCGGCGAGGCTCCCGTACATAAAGGGTTAATAAAGTTTCTGTCCACAAAGTCCAAAATGTCTCCCTTGTTAAATTGTCCATTTTTTAATTGAAAAATGTAGTTCGTTGACGAAAAAAAGAAATGATGCTTGGCAGGCAGGAAATGTTTGTTAAATCCGCAAACCCTTTTTTACCGGGGAGGTTTCGAGTTACACGAAAAATAAATCCCAAATACTTGGACAGACGTTCGTTTCTCCCGTAGAAAAAGACTGTGGCACCGAATCAACAAATCCATCGACGCATGTAGCGAGATAACAAAGAGGCCTGTATTTCGGTGCGGGTTTGAAATTTTATATACAATTTAATATTGCATTGTATTCGCGTTGAACAATGAGGCTTTCGAACCGGTGTTTGGTACCGGCGATCGCCCGCTCGTGGGGAAAGAAATTTCGATGCATGGTTTTTGTGTCCGTGTGTGCGCCGGAACGCGATTCGGCGTGGGATAGAAAAATTACGACCCCCGTAGAATCGCGACGCAGGTTACCTCGGGGGTAATTCACCGGGGGGGGGTTCCTCCGTGCTCTCGGCGTGTGTGTAAACTCCGAAGGGAGGAGGGTGCGAACTTCGAGCAAGAAAGGAGAGGGGCAAGTCGTCAAAGATGCATGTGTGCGCGTGATGTTCAGGTACTGGCGGCGTGGGAACCAAGAGGGTGAGGTCCCGGACGCGCAAACTCCCTCTCTAGAGTTTCAAACTTCGGCTCTCCATTAAAATTTTTATTAATTTTTTTCAAGCACTCGGCCTCGAAAACAATTTTAATTAATGTCTTTCTTACTCTGTATGCGTCTTTTTTCTTTAAAATAAAAAAGTATTATTTAATTTAATTTAATTTAATTTATTTGACGGATTTCTCCTTTACAGCCCGTATTCACAGTGTAATAAGACTTAAATATAAGAGCTCCTGTGTATAAGGTATAATAGTTTGGACATTAAAAAATACATGAAATATAATATTTTAAAGAATTAAAAGATACATTAATTTGGACTGCAGCCTTAACGAAATGCGCCGCCCGTAATTTTACTTATTTTATTGCATTATTTTACTTTATTTTTATTTTATATTTTCTTTTATTTTAATTTTAATTATAAAAATTATAAAAAATATCAACTTGAAAAAGATGCGGTTTTAATTTTCTTTAAAATGAGATAAAATATACATATTTCATAATGTCCCGACATTCTACGGTGGAAAAATGTTCGCGAGGTATAATTGAAGAGAGTCCAGTCGAGTGAGGCAGAACCAGCGGAGGAGGCCTCGTCCTCGTCGGGGCGAACGTCTCTCGCATAGTCGCGAGAGAGGAACGAGGGGAGTTTTCATCCCCACTCTCGGCGACCCTCTCTCCTGTTCCTGTCGCGTGTCGCGCCTCCCACTACTCTCCGTCCTCCGCCGCACACTACCGCGACGATATCCCATCGAGGATGAAAATACGCTCTCCTCTGACGGCGGTGGCAAACTCGTAAACTCGCTTCGCCGATACACATACACGGGACATCCTCGCCGTCCAATCCCTTCTCACATATATTTACCACCCTGTATGGTATAATGCAAGCATCCGCATAACCCGCGCACCTATATCCTCTATCGGAGACCAGCGGCAGCGCCCGAACAGGCTCCGGCCTATATCTATCTGCATCTGCGCGAGACTGGCATCGCGAAGATTGCAGTACGGCTGGAATAAAACCATATTTATTTACTTATTTATTAAATCATACCCCAGAAATTATGTCTATCTAGATCGATCGATTTCTGTCCCACCCTCCATTCCCAGCCCGTACGAATCAAACAACACATACTCACACAGACATTATTATAATTCATTGAAGCTAGAGGTCGGGTACTGTCGATGTAAAGACAATTATGAAGAAAAATGTGTAAGAAATATCAATATAATCAATTTTATAATACATTCGAAATATATATATATTTATATATATACGTACTTCTGTACGTACTTATCTATTTATCAGTAAATATATAATATATGTAAATGATAATATAATATTATAATAATAGTATACCGTGAATACTCTTATTATTATTATATTACTTTTAATATTAGATGTTATACATATTTGCAGAAATTCGCGAGGGACACTTTTTAACAATAAAATATTTTCATAGATATATTTCTTTTCGTTTGTGTCGTACATTGAGGGACAAACTGTATCTCGAGCTTGCAGCTGTGGATGTCGAGTGCTTAGTACGAAATGGTCGTATCCCGCAAACTTGACGTGTAAAACTATGTGGGATAGGCCCTTCTGTTTCTCGTCGGTGGATATGTGTGTACGTGTGAATACGCGAATATGTGTTGATTTGTGCGTATGTGGGGACAAATACGCATGTACAGAGTCGTGAGGACGATGCTGTGAGCGCGAAGCACGTACAAACCGGCAGAGAGAGGGAGCCGTCTCGGCCCGGCTTTAGTCGCCGACAGTCCGCCGACTACGCGCGTTTACCGACTCCTCCAACGTCATCGTCGTCGTCGTACTTTTCCTCTTCGTCACCTGTTGCGCGCTCCTCGCGGATACCCGATCTGACGTACGGACAGAAAAAAAGCGCGGGCGAAACAGGGACGACGAGACACTGTGAGAGGAAACGCCGAAAACGATACCTATAGCCGAAACAAAACGATTAAATTTATCGAAAATTTATCGTGAGGGTGCGATTTTTTTTTTATTATTTTTTTCTGTCATTATTCGTGGGAGACATTTTTTATTTATTTTTTATTGCAAAAGTGCGTCAGTGACCCAGTGACGGATATCTATGCGTGAGGTGTTGTACGGAAGTTCGCGAAAGGAAGACAAGAGTTCGAAGTGATTTTTTTTCTTTTTTTTTTTGAAACCGGAAACTGGCCGGCGGAGTATCCGCCGTTGAGATTGAACGGACGTCGGGGAGGATATTCACCCTGCCGTCTGCAACGGAGGTAAGTCTTTGGATACGAATTATTTTTTTTTGCTAACCGTGGAAAATAGTTCTTCGAAGTTGGAGGTGAATTTTTGAGAAATTTATACTGTTCCGCTTATTTTTAACACGAACAGTACAAAACAGTACAAATCAGCGATAAGAAACGTTCGTAAAAATACAATCATTTTTTTACCGCATAGGGTCAATGACCCACTGCACGGAGTTCCAAGATGGGCAGCAAATTTGCTCGACGACTGCTTCATTTTTTGAACATGAAGATTTTGCTTTTAATATCCCAAAAATACTAAAAACAATTTTAAAGAAAGTGACGTTTCGACGTTTTGGAACATTATGAATATGTTTTCATTAAAATCACGACAATTTTTTTTTTCATCATAATAAAGCTTCCTCCATGAGGAAGAAAAATATCAGCACCTTCCGGCTTTTTTTTCTTATTCTTCATTCGATCCTTGGAAATAGCGGGCACGCGCCGATCATTGGCCCTCCTCGACTCTCTCACGGGCCTTTGTAGAAAATACTATAAAGAAAGATCGCTGCGTCCTTCCATCCCCCCCCCCTCCCTCCCCCTCCCGGAGAAGTATAGACATTATAACGTCTTGATGCCTGATATAATAAGAAAGCGTGCCGCTGCTCCGTGAGGGAGTATGACGAAGTAGGAAAAAAAAGAAAAAGGCAAAAAAACACTAACGCGCTGCTTCTGAATATCCACAGAGAGACCCCAAGGTCTTTGGGATTGAACTTTTCGTACACAAAGCGCGGACCTGGCGCTTCGTCACGGCAGCCGGGAGGCGTTCAATGCAGAGATTCTCTTCGTCTTTTTTCTTCTTTTTTTCTTCTTGCACTCGTCAAAGATTCAGGGAGCAACGCGGCTTGGGTTACGAAAGACGACGAGGAGGAGGAAGAAGAGGGGGAGGGTGCAAGGCCCACGCTTCGCTGAATGGGGCACGTGCTACGAAAGTACCGATTGCTCCTTCTCTCGTAATCTTCAGAAGAGGCGCTCAGGACGCCGGTCGCCGGTTCGCATAAGATGCCTCCTCGCTTCCGTCGTATACTCGAATACATAAGCGAGAGGAACTGTCTGTCTGCCTGTCTGACTCGACCCTAGCGAGCGCGCGCGGTCTACCTTCGACCCTGAGTAAACCCGTACCCGAGTAAGCCTTTATAGCGCGTGTATAGGCAGTATTATGTTTACAGTCATCCGTGAGGGAATTCGTTTGGGTTTTTTTTCTTCTTTTTTTATGGTCGAAGTTTAGGCGAGATCTTCGCCGTCGGAAAGATACGGGACGTAAGTTGGGATTTGGCGGTGAGCATGCGCTCTTTTTTTTCGGGATAGGTGAAGAAATTGCAGCTGTCAGGGGTAGGGGAACGCGATTGATACTATTCGGTCGTACGCACTGCTGCTAGCTAGGCGTGTAGATAATTTATTATTATTATTATTATTATTAATAATAATAATAATAATAATAATAATAATAATATAATAATAATAATAATAATAATAATAATAATAATAATAATAATAATAATAATAATAATAATAATAATAATAATAATAATAATAATAATAATAATAACTTTTTACGCTTTACTTTATCTTACTTCAATCACTTACATCGCTTTATTAAAAATAAGAACTATTTGCTTCAGGTCAGCGGCCAAGTTTCCGGCATATTTAGGGCAGTCAACGAGGTTTTCAATTATTTATATACTAGTTGTATTGTCGATTCGAAAAAAACTGTTTAAAGTATGCAAGGAAGCATTCTGAATGCGATTCAGCCATTATTGAAGTGAATTCAATAGAATCTAATTATTAAATTATCGTTTCAATGGTGTCTTTCCACTACCAGGGTTGCCGTGACTTTTTAGACCTCATGCTGCACTTTGCGTCACATCGCGCACCCAGTTTCCGTCACTTATGTCGCAGTTTTTGCCATCATTATGTATCCAGTTTCCGTTACTCGTGACGCAGTATGTCGGGTCGCCGAGGACCAAGTTTCGAGTTAAGTACACAGTACCATAATACTTTCGGAGAAGTCACGATATGCTTCGACTCGAACACCCTGATTGCAACTGCGGTTCGCAGGTACCGAAGTTGCGCCCACACTATTAAATTGTTAAATAAAATTTTTTATAAAAAAATACGTATTACCGTAATAATCAACACTAAAATCCATTCTTCAACGTGCCATGTATTTTATTTGTATTTAACTAAAACTGTATTTATTATTAGTATAAATTGCGTTTGATGACCGTAACTGGAACGGTGACGGAAACTGGGCCGTTTACCTTATAGATGAAAAAAATTAAATTGAATTCTAAGCGATAAGCTCTAACGATAAGCTGTAAAGGCTCCGTGGTTTTCCTTGCAACAATCAACAACAGCTGGTAATAAGAAGCAATTTGTCAGAGGAACCAGAGTTTAGCGACGGGATGTCGGACATAAATCAAGGCTTCCGAAGTCAAGCGGAGAGACACGCCTTCGCAAACATTCGGGGCTCGAGGGTATGATCCCCCGGAGGCGTTGGTCCTGGTCAGACTGAAAGACGTCAAAAGGGCTACAAGACGTTAACGCGCTTGTAGCGCGGGGGTGTCTCGGCTGCCAGCTTCTTGCGTTTCCCGTCGACGAACAAGATCCTTTTTGTCGGCCGGAGGTTTTTCCTCGCAAACGACCCGGTCGTTACACGCTTCTTCTCGTGTAACAGCGAATGAACCACCCGCCGCTAGTGTTTGGTCCTATTTGCAACGTTTAACGGAGGATAATACGATCCTTCGTTCTCTCCGTGGCTCGTGCTCCGGCGGACTGGACACCGGTCACTATTGTCCTGCAGCAAGACACGACGGTCCGCCAAGAAACCCAAGTTTTACCGTTGTAAGAAAGCAACGAACACCAACGGCATCCTTAGCACCGAGTCTTCCACCCTCGGACTCGAAGCTCCATCGTCCGGAGGCGTGAGGCAAGGGGCGAAGGACGTATCGACAGTAGTCAGCTTTACTTCACGCCTGCAGACAATTTTTCAATGCCCAAAGAGCCTTTCGAGACGAAAGAAAAAAATATATTTCTGAGAACGGGTGAGAAAAATAATTGAAATTTTATTTAAAAATGATACACTTGAGGATCGTGGGATCGTAGCTGCGAAGAGGACGCTCGAGAATGACCCGGAGCCAGGAGCAATTATCTCGAATAAAAATCGAGTGCTCCTGCAAAGACACAAAGATGAGATTAGAGCGGGAAGGAGAAGAAGAAGAAAAAGAAGAAGGAACGGTCGACGTAGCCCGAGGCCGTAGTCGGTTAATAGTCGGGGTCACAAGGAGCGAAGACGATTCTCTCGAGTCTCACCAAAGTCCGCGCAATTCCAAGCACGTATAATTACGCGCGGTGCGTACCGTCCTGATTCTCGCTTCGCGCAGCCTCGGTAATCTTGGCCTAGCGCATATAACACACTCGCCGCGAGGCTGAAACTCAACCGCTAACTCTTGCGGCGAAATATATCGAATCGCAACGAAATACGGTTTTAAACAATTTTAGTAGTAAAAAGGATTTCTTGACAAAGTTAATATTTACAGTTATCTTCTTATACTGAATTTTGTACCTAATGCTAATTTTACCCCTTGGCAAAAGGCCATCGACCTGGGTCATTCAGCCCTGTAAAAAAAAGTTAAATTATTTACGCAAGTAATTCTTACTTTCAGTAGCGGCTATAAAAAAAATTATAATCATTGATAACAAACATCGATATCCTAGTCGCAGTTACAATGCCAATAAGACCGTTCGTCCCGTCGAAAAATATCCAGTACGCGAAGGCTTGATTAAAGCCCAATTAAGAAATATAAATATGAGTTCCTGCACAGTATGCTCCAATATAAATGCATCAATGTCCAATTCCCTAGGAGCCCCTGTAGCAGTTCTCACACGGCCCGAGACGCCGCTACAGTTCTTAGCAGGGTCCAACCCTTTCGCGACTTTTGTACACGTGCATGCTTTATTTTTTCTACCGAGTTGTGTTACGTTAAAAAAAACACCGCAGTGCACATTGGCGTGGGACCTCCGAACTATACTGTAAGGAGATTGAATAACTCGTGTGTCCGTGTGTGTGTAGGCTTGGAATTGCCAAGGGGACGAAGGGGAAGCTGCGAACTGCAGTGAGCGAAAGCAGCGGCGTCATAACGGTCGTAAGTTCGTGTGTGTCGTTCCTTCTCTCATTCTTTCGCCTTTCTTTTTTTTCTTCTTACCCTCTTCCGAACTATTGCTCGCTCTCCCTCAGGCTCGTTCCCGATGGCCCGTTGCACAGGAGGGCTAACAGAGAGCGCATAACCGACCGTTATTGTTCCGCCGCCGCCGCTTGTATGACGATCTTTATGTAAGATCTACCTGGGGTCTGCCCCACGGCGCACGCCCATGCCACGGAGGGTGGCTGCGGTTTACTGTATTTTTATTTTAGATTTTTTTTTCTCTCCATTATACTCGGCTCGTTCGCCCCCTCTCGTAGCTCCGGGAATCGCCGGTGACGACTCGTAAATCTCCTTAGGTGTTGAAGAGCCCCGAGTCGGCGTAGAGAAAGACGCGTTATTGTGCGAAGCCGAGATTCCCAATGATCTATCATCACGGATATCGATGAAACTATTTTACCGATTAAGCTTCAAGCCCGAAAGATTTTCTCAGCTTATCTGTTTGTTGTAGATTCGCCTCGATGGAGCAATATTTATTTTTGAATTTTTTCGTATGAAGCCAGGCAAAGCCGAGCGTCTACGCGAGAAAGGGAATTGACCGGAGGTGTCAGAATTTTAGTACCGGCGGATAAAAATCGTCTCCGCACGTGCGCGAGTGATCTATCATTACGGATATCGATGAAACTATTTTACCGATTAAGCTCCAAGCCCGAAAGATTTTCTCAGCTTATCTGTTTGTTGTAGATTCGCCTCGATGGAGCAATATTTATTTTTGAATCTTTTTGTCTGCAGCCAGGCAAAGCCGAGCGTCTACGCGAGAAAGGGAATTGACCGGAGGTGTCGGAATTTTAGTGCCCGCGGATAAAAATCGTCTCCGCACGTGCGCAAGTGTCTCTGACCGCATCCGCGGTATAACGGTGACCGTTAACGCAGATGTGGCCCGTGAACACACGGTGCATATTCTCTGTACGGAGGTACAGAGTGCGGATGAGAGAAGCTCTGTCGTCTGGTACACCCGAGGCGCGTACGCAAGTGCCTCGTCGTTTTCGTCGTCGCGCAAAGTACCCCTCTATCCGGCGTTCGCATCGGAGCGATGCGTGCGTGGAGAGCTCGGGGCCGAGACTTGGGATCGCGGTAAAGTGTCTCCGAACGTGTCTCTTCGGCGGGCGGTCGAGGGACAACTTCGTTCGGTGATTTGCCGGGAGACCACGGAGTTAATGGCTGACAGACGGTAGCACGCGTGCGTTTTCCCTTCTTCCATCGTGTCTCGAACGAGTCGCGGGGACGTTTCCCGCGAGAGAGGAGACACGCGACCGCGGTTCGACGTATAGAGAACGTATTATGAGAACGCGGCCGCGGGGTGGTCACCGGACCGCGCGGAGCCTGCAAACTCGCCGGTAACCAATCGCCGCCGATTCCGATCTCGTCTCACCTCTCCGCTCAGAAACGGCCGGGACGAGACGCGACTGTCGGCCACTCCATCGCTGCAAATCGCAACGACATGCCCCGGGTCGTGGAAGGCAGCGGAGCTGTCGCTGCAGCTGCGACGACGCCGGGCACACGTCGTGTCTCACGAGATTCAGCGGTACCGAGAACTGCGACGTAGATTCGCGGAGGATGCTCGAACAGGCAAACGTTATCGTGGTGGCCCTCGATGGGACTCGTCGATGGATCGTCGATATTTGAACATACGATTTCGTGGGGAAAAAAACCTTATTTTATTTTACTTTTATCGGTCAAGAAATCTTATCGAAAGTCCCACGCGATCGATTCTACATTGATAAGGGACGTTCAACTGAGTACTTTGTTGGTACAACAAAAAATTTGTCAGTTCAACAATTTGTTGGGTGATTTCACCAAAATATTTTTGACTCATTACATGATTTTGTTCGACCAACTAAATATTTATTTCAACGTCCCTGCCCGAGTCTTAGTTGATTCAACTGTACTTTTTATTATCAGTGTAAGGGTATTCCGATCATGCGAAAAAATCGCCATGTTCAGATATAAAAAATTGTAAAGCGAGTTCCATTGTTTTATGAATATTATTTTTATTTTGCGCCTCCTCTTTTTAAAAAATTGGAACTTCTGAAATTTTAATAAATTTGCACCTGACTTTTATTCAGATGGTCACGATACTCTTGCGAACGTTTATCGTATGGAGTTGGACATATGATATTTTATTGCCGATAAAACACGTTTTTTGTTTCTATAATCGGCGAGCCCAAAAGCTTATCGTCGATCAACGTAATACTATAAATTATCATGCGACTCGTAATTCCAACGAATTAATGCACATACGGAGTAGGCTTATGCCTCCTTGATATCCGGCTCATATACTGTACTATATACGACAGTTATACTCGGTTATTACAAGATGCACGCATCTTAGTCACTTATCCGGAATATGGGCTTGCATTAGAGGTTTAATGTTGCCAAGTTTCCTGGTGGATCATCGCGCGATATGATGGGATCGAGCGGGATGCACTTTTTACATAGATATATATCTGTATATATGTATATGCACGGACGGTGCACAGTCCGCAGGCTGGATCGGTTGAATGTGGCATAAGAACGTTCGATGATGGGGGTAGGAAGGGGGGAGGGATAGAAGGGGGACCTAATGAGCTGCTGCCCCTTCTCCGTCGTCAGAATGAGCGGCACTTTACGTGCCGCTCGTTCCTATAAGCTAAGCGCCGTCGTCGTTGCCGTCGTGGAACGATCCCGTATGCCGCGCGACAAGTAAACGAGCAGGTGCCTTTGGTATGCGCCCCGCCTACGCTTTACGGCCTCTTCTTTGCCTCTATCAGCTTCTCCTACATCTCAGTGCCGTTTATCTTCGCAGCATCCACTTTTCATTCCACGACGGCCAATCATTGTATTTTATGGGAAATTAGACGCGTGGATAAAAAAAATGTCCACAGCCTCGACTCGAAATGTAGAAACTCGTAGAAAAGAGTTCTATCCGCCCCCCTTCCACGAAAATAAAACATATGCAAAAAAAAACATAAATTTTCACATAGTAAAAAAATTAAAAAATTTCTCTATAACGTCATTTCTGATTTGAAAATCTCATTTTTCGATTAGAAGTGACGTTGATATAACATTACATACGTTGTGACGTTGATATTATATTACATATAAAATATATAATATATATATTATATATAAAATGTAATATATATAATATAATATATATTAAATATTATATATATTATATTATATATATATAGATATATAAAAAGTGTAAATTGCTATAAATGTGCGAAAATATATTACATAAAAAATAAGTTTTTTTCTGCATATGCAACACATGCGGTTTTTTCCACGTGGGTCCAGGATCGGAGGGAGTGAGAAAGCCACGAAATAAATGTCATCCCGTGTAGTCGGCGTCGTTGCGTCAGTGTGACCGGTCGAGATGGGTAACGTAATCCCGTAGGATCGCGAAGACGGACGGCAGCAGAATACGATACCCTCGGTCACGATATCCGTGCAGCGGCCCGAGGAAAGAGTCATCGTCGCCTGCCTGTGTGCATTTTCGAGGTGTGCGCGACGGGAATGAGAAAGGCGGGTGTGGGGGGAGGCCGGACGATTCCTCGGACGGTATTTCGTCCTCGTCCCGTATTTACATAGCCCGACCACGGAAGAGAGAGTCTGTGTGTGTCTCCGCGGACCTCGTGGCTCATCTCCGCTCGGTCGGTATCCACTCTCGAGCGGCACCTTTTCGATTTATTTCTCTCTCATCGTCCCGGCTCCACCGTCTCTCGCCTCGTTCCCATTTTCGAAACCGTACAAATAACACTCCCACGCTTGGGAATCACGAAGGCACAACGAACTTCTAACGATTTTCTGGCGCACCGCACGAAATATCCAAAGTTTGATTGTCACGAATTTCGTGAACCAACGGTTCCCCTCGGAGACCCCACGGGAGATAATGTTTGACGAGTTGAATTCGTTCGGATTTAATGAGAAAACAATTGTGAAAGTGTCCGGACAATAAATTGGGTAAAAGTGGTGCATATGGCCCACCACGACTAACACATAAATCAATGATATATGAACCGGTCCATATTCCCCACTTTTACCCTTTATGGTAAATTTACAACCCTCTTTTATTTACCGTACACGGATATTTGCGATATATTTATTTCCGTGTCATACTTTCAGGATTATTTTTCATTATAGTATTCGCAAAATTTTAATCAAATTAATACTGTATAAAAATGGCCATATAATAATAATAAAAAGAATGAAAAATTCGTTGACGAATTGTTGCTACGTGATGAACGACCTTGCGAATCGTTTATTTATAGCATCGGCAAAGGCCGAGAGATTCCAAAGGACGGCCGATGACTTCTCGCTGGGCTCATAAGCATACATAAAAAAAAGCAAAGAAAAAAAGGAACTCGCCCCTCTTCTTCTGTCCTGCCGCGCCGAGCGTTGAGATTTTGTGCAAACAAACGCCCAAGAGAGAGAGAGGGAGAAAGTACTGGCTGGTGTCTTGCGCCTCTTGCAAATAATCTGAGCCATGGCTATATAACGTAGGCGTGTAAGCTAAGGCTAGAGAGCATCACGAGTCGTAAATTGAAAAGCTCGCGTGTGCATTTGCTTTAGCTAAGGAAAGAGGGCTCCCCCTTCTCCGGGGGGATTCCCCTTGCACTCACTGTTGGGAGAAAAAAAAAGGAAGAAAAAAGAAAAATAATAAGAATAAGAAGCGGCAGCGGAGAATCCGCCGCTGCACTCTCGATGCACGCACGTTCCTTGTACTACTGCGACTACTAATACAACTCGGATACTCCTGTGTAGTACTCTCTTATGTCCGTCGTGAAACGAGCCGGCCTGAGTGCGGCTAGTATGCGCTATGCAGCTATTCAACCGATATACTGTATGCGCTTGCTACATGCAACTCCTCGTTCTGTATACGCATGCCGGGTATATCGTGTCGCGGCCTTCCACTCGAGGATTGCCTTGAGAAGGTCCCGACCTCGCTAGGTCGTTTGCCAATCCCTATCTCTCTTTCTCTCGATATTTCTTTATCTTCGTTTCTACCTCCCCAAGCTAATCCCAAGGACTCGATGACTCTGGTATCGATAAACTCGACGCCTCTTTTGCCATAATTAAAAAGATTATTATCTGTTAATTATTACGTTATCAATGAACATCGACAGCGATTGGAGCTCAGTTCATCGGCAACTTTCGAACCGAGTTCGATATCCCTCATCGGGCTCTACGTTACTTCAATCCTGAAGAACCTCCGGAGTCTGCAGTCATCAAGCTGTTCGAAAATTACCAAAATAGCAAGAAAATAATATTGGAATAATTCAAATAGACATCTCAAAGTGTGGCTGTAGAAGACGAAAAATGTGTACATTTAAATACAATTATTGTTCGTAACTACAATTTCTTGTTCTGAAACGTCAACAATTTAACTGTTGATTAATATTACATAAAATATAATAATAATCAATGGCACAAAGAATGTAATGACTTTTTATTAGCGCTTTGATTTTACAAACTTTTTTTAGCGGCTAATGACAATCGAATTGACTGGATGAAATTTGCAGTATCGATGTCTCGATTTTTCTGAGCGTGACAAATAATCGGTGATTCGCGACTCCGAATCTCAAGCAAATAGTGGCAGATGCGGTTAAATTCTCCGGAGAAAAGACGCTTCTATAGGTATATGTCTATATATATGTATATACACAGTCGTGGTATCGTATATAGGTGAAAAGGGGGAGCAAGTAGCACGTGGGTAAGATCAAACAGCTGGAAGATCTCGTGCGTGCGCCGAGTCGGCTTTACCTAGTATAAGGATCTCTTTCTTGGTCCCTCGCGCGCGGGAAAAAGCTGCTGCGAGGACCCAGGTGCTCTCCGGCTCCCTGATTTCTCGACCAACAGCGGCTACAGTCAAACATCGATGAAAAGGGAGTCGGAGTCCTCGCAAGATAGATCTACCCTCCTCGGGAGATTCTCGGCGGGCGTGCGATGATATGCGAAAGATATATACTACGTAACTGCGTGCGACAAATCCAGCGTTTGACTGCTCTCAGATACATCTGTCCTGTTGAACATTACATTGATTGTTAAAATCGTAAAAAGATGAAATTTTATCAGCATTAGTAATGAGTTTATTAACAATACATAACATGTAACAGGTTTTCATGTACCTAATAGAGTTTCTCTTTACATCTATATTGTATCTTACCAATTGGCCATGAACCGCAGTCATTCAGCCAACATTTTATGATTTATTTATTTTATTTTATATAATTTAACATGGTTGCCGCGAAATTCTCCAACAAATTCCCTGCATTTTCCCGGTTTTCCAGAGCAAAAATTTAATTTTTCCAGTCAATCGATCAGGGTAGGGAAGAACATTTTAAAAATAACGTAAAATGTAATATATCATGCTTATTAATATATTAAACTCAGTTCACAATATTAAAATGTCCCAACATAATTGATATCACGATACAGTCATATATATGCTGTATATAGTCGACAAGTTTGCTGAAACGAAAAATGTACGTCGTGCAGTAAGGAATTGAACAAAAAACATGAGATTCAAAAAAATTGCCAGGATTTTAAAAAAATTCCGTGACTTTTTGGCGACTTTTCCAGGTCCCAACAAATCGCCAAATTTTTCCCGGTTTTTCTGGTTTTGCGGGTACGTGGCAACTATGTTTAATATATCCTGATACAAGATAAATGTGATATTTTCCTCGTGCCATTCGATATAAATTAGTTGCTACTGTGGTGGCGAGTGCGTGGTGAAGAGGAAGGAAAATAACGGGAGTGCGTAGAAGTGTGTAATGTCCGTCCGGCAAGATAGTTAAATAATGAAAGGGGGAGTGCGGCGGAAGGCGTGATACTTTCGAAAGTGCAACAGGATTTTCTGAGGGGCGTTAGTCAGCCTGTACCCTAGCTCCATGTTAAATACACACGGCTCATTAAGGCTAATGACGCAGATAGCGCGATTATTCGAATAAGTGCTCGGGCCACGGCGTGTCGGACCTCAAACTTGCATCGACGCACAAGGCATCTATCTTGGACGTATCAATTTGTTATAATTACAGTGCTCGAAGCCATTGTACGCCGACGAAAATTATACCTCCGGTGACGCCCATCGATGCTCTCTATGCGGACGAGAACTATGAGAGAACGAAAAAAAATTCTGTGGAGATGATCTTGGACGCAGTACAGAGGTCTTCACGAGTCCATGGGAGTAGGAAGATATTGTTTATTCACAAAATTTTTAATGGAAAACATTTAAAAAATTGTCAATTAAGAAAATTTTTTATTGGATAAAACATTTGTAGGATGTACGAACTTTTTTCGATCCATGATTTACCGTCTGAAGCGATGAGAGAGATATAGAGACTAATCGAAAAAAAGTAGCAGAGACAAATCGATGGACTACAGTGGCGATTTGTCAGGCTTAATGAAGCGGTTCGACGGCCATATTTCGATTTCGGCGAATCGACGTTCCGTAAACGGTATCCTCGCCCAGATGCTACGTTTCAACTATTATTATTTTTTCGTCATCTTTCGCGAGACGAAAAAGAAAGCAAATATTGTGCGAGAGTAAAAAAAAAAATTCAAATGGACCGCGCGGCGACCACTTAGCGGATCGAGCTTTCTTCCGGTGCTGCTCTCCTGGGAGGCTCGCACGAGAGTGTGACACGTGTCCGAAGTGTCTCCGGGGCGGCTCCCCGGGCTCTCTCATTACACATACATAGCAAGACATATCGTCGCACGTGTCAATATAAGTTGAACAATTGTTTACTCGGTGAAATGAGTATGAGAACGCGTGCGCCAAAGATATACACACGTAAGCGGAGAGACGATGATAAAAGACGAACGGGAGAGTGCGGTAGTATATACACGAGCGAAACTCCTACGTAAGAATATATATGACTCGCACTCGAGGATGCAAATTAAATGGGTAACCGCTAAGAGTTTCCCGGAATCGGCGATCTATTCGCTATAGCCATAGCCGACGCGAGTTATTTATTTTATGTACTCGATTATTTATTTAATTTTTTAATAAAATAATTTTCGACCCCGTCGGCATATATGTATAGGGGAGAGCGGGGCAAAATGGGGCAACGGGGCAAAACGGGGTTTTTGGGCAAAACTAAATTTTCCAACAATTTTTGGATCGGACAAGGTGGCACAACTGGGCAGAAAAGCCTGCACTGAGAAAAGCTTACATAGTAAATAGTTCCCAGGGGGGACGTCTATATTTTACAGTTACGACAATGACCAAAAATTATAGTTGTAACTATGAT
>JAPYZD010004644.1:0-10985 GCA_030522725.1 Ichneumoninae sp. B BG-2022a | reverse complement strand
GCGTGTGCGTGTGCGTGTGCGTGTGCGTGTGCGTGTGCGTGTGCGTGTGCGTGTGCGTGTGCGTGTGCGTGTGCGTGTGCGTGTGCGTGTGCGTTTGCGTGTGCGTGTGCGTGTGCGTGTGCGTGTGCGTGTGCGTGCAAATATTCATCTACGAATAAAATAAGTGTCAGATTACAATCCATAGAAATAATACAGGTGAAAATAATGAAACACAGTTTTTGAAAGGCATATTTACATTATTTTACCGTACAACGTTATACCTATTAGATTTATAACCAAAGTGGATTTTGATGACTTAATCAACATACATGGACAGTGTGAGTTATCTTGGCTTGCTACAGCACATGCGGGTTGGAACGTATGCAGATAAGCATTTTTTAGGTCAGTCATGACAACAGGATGCTTGTGTGAATGAGAAATTTACACCGGAAGTTGATTATCTGCAAAAGTTTCTTTTCTGTTTGTGTCACAGGCAACCAGATTACATAAGAACCAAACAAACTTGCATTAAAAAAAAAAACTATCAAAACTGTTAACATACCTTTAGTTGATCAAGCCAGTTTCTAACTTCCAGAAACGACTGTTCATTCGTCAAGTCAAATAGGAGAAGAAAACCCATGGAATCACGATAAAATGCAGTTGTTAAACTTCTAAACCTGTGTATGTATTAATTAATGTTATTTTTAATTGGACCAGGGCTCCAAGGAGACAAGTTTCATTCCGTATGTGATGCAAGACACGTGTTAGAAATTAATTGCATCCGTCACCAGGAATATAGGCTTAAAAGTAAATTAATAATCGACAATCTACCTCTCTTGGCCAGCTGTGTCCCAAAGCTGCAGGTGTACTCTCTGACTCCTTCCGTTCATTGTTTGGTACACCTTCAATTTCATAAAAATCACTAGTCAGAAATTTAAAACGAAAAAAATCGATTTCTTGGATATAAAAAAAACCTTCACGAAAAAGAGCCTAATGGGACTGAAATAATAATGCAGCAGGTGTACTCTCTAACTCCTGTTCGTTGTTTAGTGCACCTTTAATTTTATAAAAATCTCTAGTCAGAAAAAGAAAAAAAAAGTCAATCTATTTTCTTTTATTTCCAATTAGAGATTTTGATAAACTTTACAGAATTTTAGTCTAGAGAAGTTAATAAAAAATTTTCTTTAACTTTAACGAGAAAGAAACTAAAGGGAACGCGAAAATAATATTCGGTTTCATAAGTTAACCACAGAGTACACAATAAACTGTTCATTTATTATACTTATAAGTGTGTTTTTCTTTTTCGTAAATGCAATATTCATAATAATATTAGATCCGTACCACTCTCTTCTCCCGGAAGTCAATTCCCACGGTCGAGATAAATCGTGAATTGAAAGTACCATCTGTGTACTGATACAGGAAGCTCGTTTTACCGACTCCCGAGTCACCGAGGGCGAGAAACTTTATTAAGTAATCGTAATCCATTGTTGCGGAAATAACTAGTGATCTTTAGCTATGCGACGATTCAGTTTTGCGCGTATAAAGCACCAACGAATAAAAATATTAAAAATCGATGTCGAAATTGTTGACGATGTTATTGTTGTCCCTTTTTAAACGAGAAAAAAATAGGGCACGAATCTCTAACTTGAAACTGTAAATAGTTTAACAATCGATTTTCGAACAGGCGAAACAATTGCAACGATACGCTTGAGTGCATGTGCGAATGACTACATTGACACCTGTTGCGGACTATTTGCACGTTTCGAAAGGCACGCGCGAAGGCGATAAGCTAAAATTGTTAAAACTCGAACAGTCGACACTACGAGGAAATTTCCATTTTGTTGCACAAATTACAACGAAACAAATTGCGATTTATCTATGGATTTTCTCGTCAAAAGGTAATGAACTACAGCAGACTAGTGGCTACAGTGACAGACTGTCGACAGGTGAGCACAAAAATGGCGAGATGGAGCAGGTAATGTCAGTGCTGCCAATCTTCGAAATAACAAACTTTCTTACGAATATAATGCTGCATTGCCGACACCCGTAAATACGGGCGGTCGCCATTACAGATACCGTCTTCTTCCAGCGGTAATGATATTCCCCGTGAGATGTCGCTAAATGTTAATTTTGTCACGAAATTTCCGGATTTGAAGTGTAGCGCGTGCGTGACATTATCATTTTCAACCCTGAAGAAACCTATTTCCGGTCGAACGTCGTTTTATGGGTAACTCGTCAATTCTGGTCTAAAAATTTAATTTTTCGGCGGGCAGCGACGTCGTGCGAAAAACGTCACATCCGGTTTGCCTTTTGCATCGGAGCTCTTGCAGCCGACATTGAAACTCACCCAACATCGAAACGCGGTCTGTCACGGCCGCAGTAGTTTTGTTTACCAAACGTATATTAATTACCAATGAAAACAGGCTAAGTCACAGTGTGCATCTTCAAAATGTCATTACGAGACATCCGCCAAAAAACGTCGACTTGAATTCGAAAGAATGCGCGCAACAGTGCATTACGAAAACTTCAGCACCCGCTCGACATAAATGGGTTAGGGACGCCAGTCGTTTCAATATATATTTTTGTTTTCTCGACAAAATCTCCGTCGATTGTTGCTCTCGCCCGTACAAACAATGTTTCGTTGCGTCTGAAAAAGAAAAAGATCGAGGAATAAGAAAATAGTGACGCTCCGTCTAGTGCGATGAATCACGGAACAAGTGGATAATGAGCGAATCCGATGACACGGATGTTCTTCTATTAATTCCACCGGACTTGTTCGTCGTACCGTCGTCGGACTCGGACGATTCGGATTGTCGCGCCGACAGAGCCTACAATCGAGGTACCGGCGTAGTCTCGGAGATACTGGAGCACGTGCAGTCGCTCGAGACTAGAATCACCGCTATAGAGTCGAAGGACAACAGTGTGGACGTCTCGCTGTTGAATGCTTCACTGGATTCGCAATTCCCATCACACTCGTATCCCTTCGTCGGAATTTCCCCAGCGAGAGCGTCGCGAGGAAAATATCTTTCATGCCAATTGTCGAGTCTGCCCGGCACTCCCGCCAAACCTCGTCACTGTTCGTCCGTTAAATCTTCGCCCGGCTTCTGCAGACAGTCGTCCTACGCCACTGACAAAAACAGCAATGAGATGAGGCTCGGTTGGCATGCTCAGATCGCCGACGATAATAGCACCGTTAATGGCGATTCGCGCTTCCGAAGAAGGCAAGACCCATCGCAAGATCTCTCGTCGTTTTTGCCACCGTCCAATGGCAACCGAACCGCGCTTAGGGGCTTGGCGTCGCTGGGAAGGGACGATCGCCGGAGGGCTAATTTTTTAGATCATCCCAACAGCGATTCTCGCATCGGATTCGACGACGCCGACTGTACATTTTTGGGTAATCAGTGCAATGATAAGAGGGCGGCCAAGGAGATGGAACTCTCCGAGGTGAACGAGCTGCTGCAGGAGATGGAAGCTACAGAGGTTGAACTGGCCAGAAGGATCAACAGCTCAAATTCTCACAGGTGAGGGGAAACGCTCATCACTGTGAAGATATCTGCATGAGACCAAATTTAATTGAGTTACAACGGCTGTTTTGTAAACTTAAATTGTAAATTTAATGTGCTGGAAGTTTGTATGGAAAAACATGTATATTAAATTGAATGTACATTTGTGGTGCAAAGTTAATGTACTTTTACAGTGATATTTATATATTTTTTATATTTATATAAATATAAAAAATATATAAAAATGTATAAAAAATATATAAATATCACTGCAAAAGTACATTAACTTTGAACCACACATGTACATTCAATTCAATGTATACAGATATATTTTTAAAGTAAATTATTGGGATTTAAGTACTGTTATAGGAAAATTAAGGTAAATTATTAAAAGTGAAGTCTTTCTAAAGTTTTTAATATACTGTACATTCATTTTATTATCACAATTGTACATGGGGTTTGATCTATCAGGTTGTGCATAAAAACTTCCAGTGCCCGGCCATTTAATTTCATACTAATTTTTTGTACAGTGTATCGCTGTTATGATTGTGTTTTATTGTGGTACGAAATTGTTGTCTTATTTTAACAGAGCATTTATCTTGCAGCGAGGCGAGAGAACGTTTGACGAACTTACGCGTCGAAGCAGCCGGCAATTTCTCCGGAGAATCGAAGCCTGCTACAAAACTGCCATCGCCCATGCGAAGATTGGATTTTCAATTTGTGGTGGACGAGGCGGCACACGGAGGTTTCGACCCGTCGAATTTACGAGGGGACAAAAATGGACAACCCTTCGCCGACGTGTCTCTGCCAGACGACGATGCGTTTCACCTCGAGGACACGGATAAGATTATTTCGAGCTTCAAAACTTGGAATCACGGAGAATCGATGGAACACGGCAAAAGGGAGGGTAGACGCAACGAAGAAATCCCAAAGGCGGATAAAACAACGCGCGAGAACGGCGAGAGTACCGATAGGAATTTCGAGCGATTGAGATTAAAGGACGAATCGAGTGACAGACAAATTTTGAACGACAATTATCGCAGGCTCGGAGAAAGTAGAATTTCACGAAGTTCTGAGACTTCGGACGTCGAATCGCACGTTCCGAGCGCCAAGAGTTCGAATTGTCGGTCGCTTCCTAATATAAAAAATTCTACGACCGTCACGTCGCTGTTGAACGAGTGTGGAAAAACGCCCGGCAATGTCAAGAGTAACGATACGGTGGACAGCGGTCTGCAAGGTACGAGACAATCGACAAACGATTTCTCGAAAAGTTCTCAACAGAGCGTTCGACAAATACGAACAACCGGGCAGCAGAAAACGAACAGCCCTGTGGCCAGAAATTCTGAAACGTATCCGAGGTAAATCAGATTACATATATTACACATCGGTTATTAGATTGATATCGAGTCTTGGAAGGAGAATCGTTTCTAAAAGACGTTTTAAGACGGCGCTAAAAAAAAGTACGCATTTGTTTCAGACAATCGCAACGACTTCTCGCGCTGTCGGACTTTTGGGACTGCGACGGAACAAAGTCTCAGGAAGAAATGTTGCGACTCAGATTGGAGGAAGAAAAGTTTCGAAGAGAGGTAAGATTGGTTGGGATTAATTTTATTATTATTTCTTTCCTACAGTGCAAATATTTTCTTTGCAGCACTGCGAGCATTTGATACAAGAACTTCAGAAGCGTCTGCTGGAGCAACAGGAAAAAGTTGCGGTGGCAATTCGCGTAGACAACGAGAAGAACGCGGCGATATCGCAATTTCACAACGCATGGTCAAAACTGAAGCAACGCTGGGAGTCGTTGGAAAAGGATCACATGGAGCTCGAGTCAAGATTGAGGAACGTTACGGACAGTCACAGTACGGAAATAACGGAATATCAGCAGCAGATAAAGCGAGGCGAGGGTGAATTGTCGAAAGCGCTCGACCTGGCTGCCGGTTACAAGGAAAAGAGCGACGTTCTTGTCAAAGAAAAGCTAGACTTGTTGAAGAGTCACGCCGACGAGTTGGAGAAGTACAAGTGTCTCGTTCAAGAGGCGGAGCAAAGATACGACAATCTCAAAACGGATTACGGTAAACTGTTGGAGAGAAACAAGCAATTGGAGGAAATCGGTAAAAATGCGCAACAAGAATTGAACAAAGAGCGCCTTAGAAATTCGGAAGTTAGAACGGAAATGACCGTCATTCACAAAGCGTTGGACACTTGCGAAGCTGAATTGACTATATTGCGTCAGGAAAAGGAAAATTTACAACTCAAAATCAAAGAAGAAGTAACCAGAAACGGAATATTGGAGCAGAATAAAACTGCTATGGTCGAAGCTGTTAACGAGGCAAAGAACGCAGAGGTAATTATTATCAATCTGTTACGTAGATTCACAAATTTAATGAAAGATATAGAACATGTTCAGGTTTTAGGAAAATCACTACCGTGGGTTTGACCGTTTAAGGTGATGTCAAATACCGGTAGCAAAAACTGTACTGAATAATGTTTTGAAAAAGAAAATTGTCTCTCCCTGGGGAATCGGCAGAAGCGAGGACAGACAATTTTCGTTTTTCTCGGCATTCTCAAAACTGCATTCGGTACAGTTTTCGTTATCAACTGTGCGCGAGGCAGGTGGGCGGGGCGTTATACCCACATCACCTTACAGCAAAAGCCTCTTACCCTTACAAAAAAAGAGGACCAAGTTCTCAAGTGCTCGACACATTTCTGTCCAAAAATATTTGAAAAAATTCAGCTGAAAAATTCAGTTTTTCTTTTAAACGCCGATAGCTAACGTGTTTTAAAAAATGAAAGAATGAAACCTCCATAAAAGGCTTTTGGTAGGACTGTTTAACATACCCATATATTTCAGAAAATGGCCAAAGACGAAACGAAGTCGCTGGTCGATAGACACGAACAAATAAGAGCCGAACTCCGCCAGGTCTATCAGAATCAAGTTGACGACGTTGTGAAGACCAAACTCAAAGAGTTTCAGGAACAATTGGATGCTGCCGAAATGTCGTTTCAGGTCGATCTGGAGACGAAGCAACGAGCCATAGCCGAATGCGCCGCAAGAAAAATTAAAAGCATAATTGACAAGTGAGTACTTTTTACATATGGGACATTCTACGTGAAGTCGATCGGCCCAGAACCTTGACCCTCTACGATCAAGCTGAAAGTTCGTGATGTTATAGTGTTGTACTTGGATTTTTTAAAAGACTTTTATCGGCTCTTATTTTTTAATTAGCAGATAGGGGTGATAATATTTTAAATTATTAAAAATGCTCTCAGAAACTTTTGACCGTACAAAAAAACGTTGCCTACAAAAAAGATGCACGATCACGAACTTTCAGCTTGATCTAAGAGATTCAGGGTTTTGGGCTGTTCGACGTGGAATGCCCCATATTCATTTACATTTTGATATCACACAAATCGTAACTCGAAAAAAATTTGAATCCGTCAGACATCAGCTCGAAATTAATTTGCTGGAGGAAAAGCACATGGAGGAAAAGCGATTGGGTGAAATACAATTGGCACAGGCCTCGCAAAAAGCGGCAATGCTCGAGGCCCAGCTGAGCACACAGCGCGCAACGAAAACCCATCTCGCCGAGCAGCTTCACTCGGTAATGCAGAAACAGTGGCAGCAAGCCCTGCAGATCATATCAGGTGAGGATATGAAATCGATAACTAAACCCTTTGTACCAGCCTCGAAAACAAATTATCGGGGGGTCTGGGGTTCAAATCCCGGTGCCGTAGACTTACTGATGGAAAAATATTGTGACGGAACGAAACTCCTGGCATTTATCAAGCAAATAGCCGATACATTCAATGTTTACAGCCAGCAATCGACGTGACGTAGCTCCAGCGTCCTGAAGTAGTTAATTGTTACCGACACCAAAAAAAAAGTACAGTTAATCTTCACTTATACTGAGTAACCCTCAAAGTGGTTCGGTTCCCACTAATGGAAAAAAATATTAATATGGTTCCGTCGCTAATAATCATAACAGTTGATGCAGCCTCAAATAAGATCAAATAAGGCGATACCTGCCCTCGTGTCTTTTTGCACTCTCCGTGAAAGCTTTCGTTCCAATAAAAATGAATTTTTGTTATCCGCAGGTGGAAACATGGAAAACCTTTCGCCGCTTCAGCGCCTAAACGCAGAGCGTTTTTTCGAATCGAAGAAATCGAAGCGTTGCTATTCGGCCTGCTGCAACAAGGAGGTTCACTCGACGAAACCGGAAATGCGCGCGATGAGCACGCTGAACATACAAAGCTCGAATTCGCGACAGGAACAGGACGAGAGTCTCGTCACTCTCACCTCGAACGACGAGACCCCCCTGACAACGAGAAAGGAGTCCAAAGATGATCTCCGGAAATACATACAAATGGTAAGCACATAAACATTTTTATTATTGTCCAATTTCACCGGGCACAGGTAGTGATAAACAAAGTTAACGTATCAAATGTTATACCATGCCGTTCTTTTTCTTCTCCACAGATATTAGACATGCAACAACCGAAGAACGACTTCGGGCAGTCGAAGTACATCCAGCAAAGTAGCGAGAGTTCACCTCCGGTGAGCAGGCAAGTGCCGCGAAAGCATTACACGAAGAAAGATCAGAATGGCAGAACGGAGCAGCAAACCAAGGACGACTTCGGGCGCTCGAAATACGTCCAACAAAGTGACGACAGTCCACCGCCGATGAGCGGGGAAGTTCCGCGAAAGTATTACTCGAAAAAAGAGCAGAATGGCTTGAGTGAAGAGAGCGTCACATGGCAAAACATTGACGAGGTAAGATCCAACGTGATCAGATAATTTTTAGTTATCGAAATCGCAGGTGTTCCATCTTTGCCAAGAAATAATATGGAAAAGCGGAACTCCTATAATTTTTTATATTCGAGCCTGGGGATTTTTTTGTTAACGCCACGACTGCGTAGGTCAGAGGCTCCGCGACCGGGTCAGTCTTCTATTCGAAATGTAAATTTCGAATAACAGTGGCACACGATATATTGACGATTATAATATTATTTTACACAACTATAATACCGAGACTATTACTTTTCAAAGAGTATTTTTCGAATTTCGATATCGGCAATACGAAAAAAATTAGTATGAAATTTAATGTACCGGACTGAAAGTTTCTATGCAAAAATTGGAATACAAATTCTATCAGTGATGCATGTACGCGCTTCTGCTCGCATCAATAATTAATCTAAATTTTCTGTTATTTTTTTTAAAGCCATCCGTCCAGGACACAAGCGAATACGCACCAATAGTACAGTCTCAGGGACCCAAGGGCGATCAGCAGAGAAATAAACCGCCGTGGAAGTGACACACGGTGAATTTTTCTACGTTCGATATAATATACGGTATAGATGAAGTTGACATTTCGTAGATTCCTGTGTCACGCAATGTCTCTCAGTTCACACAGTTTTCGTCTCTGCGACCTTTTTTATACGATATTTTTTATACAATTTTGTACGTCAATAAAAAATAATCATACACGAAAGCGAAGTAGTTTATTGCGCCTCCGGTGTCGGAGAACTCGCTCGTATCCTGCATTTATTCGACGAAGGCGGCGCTTTATCGCGACTCGCGGAGGAAAAGGATGTATTTTATCTAATTAGCTGACGAATTGATAGGACTATCGTTGGCTCGTGCTTTTCTCGTGTTCGACGCCGTAAAAGGCATTCTTCCACTCACAACTGTCGACAAAAATACATTTTATGAACTATCATGAAAGTTTAACGGTAGTCAAACGGATAAAGAAAAATATATTATAAAAAAAATGTATTCCATATTTTCTTAATCTAATCGCAGTTTTAACATGCATTCATTCGTAATCCGCAATATTTCGTGTTATTTAACATAATTCCATTTTAACGATAATTCTCACCGAGGTCAATGAATCATCAGGATGTGACTAATGAGCAAACAGTATATGCAATTGTCGATAATTTTATTGCCGACTCACTATGATGCTGGAATTATGTAAACAGCTGTAAATACGAACATATACAGCGGTCGAAGCATCGATGCTTTGCAGACCGTCAATGCCGGTATGCGTTAAACCACGGAAGCGAGCAGTAAATTTATGATTAAGTATGCCGCTATAACAACTCATGACCGGTTACCGAAACGTTTATTACTATCTACGCATCGATAGTAATAAAATAAAAAGGACGTTAAAATGTTGCAATCACTTTATCGCGGGATAATAGTAATTATTATTATTAGATACTTTATCTACCATTAAATCGTAGGATTATTATTATTCTGAAGTAAAAGTCATGAAAGTCGTCAATATAATTGATTACATCCGGGGTTTGTTCTTCGTGTCTTTTTCTTTCGATGAACTGACTCGTTAACAAAAAATTGTATTCCGTTGTTCTTCAATAATTTTACATACATTTTACATAATTATCAGTCATAAAATCATAGCATTACTATTATTATGGAAAATCATTAATATAATGTAAAAGTCATGAAAGTAGTTAATATAATTAATTACATTTTTTTCGTGATTTTGGGTTTGTTCTACGTGCATTTTTCTTTAAGTGAACTCGTTAATAAAAATGTTTATTTGGTTCTTCAAGAATTTTGCCGTTATGTTTTGCAGTGTGCTAAAAGGGCACGGTTGAAAAGCAAACATTGGAGCGCCGGAATTACGAGGGGGAAAGGTTTTCCCAGTGACTTTAGCCTTCCTTAAGGATCTTAATCTAAGATAAATGACCCTCGGACGCGAGAAAAGTTCTGGTAAGACGCCGGTCAGCACAAGTTGCCGATTGAAGAGGATGGAAAGGCCGGAATGCAAAGGGAGGAACGCGATGATAGTGGTCACCCCCTCTCGAACAGATAGTCGCTTCTTTCGAGCGGTTCTAGACTGGTGCGCGTGGTTGAGCCGGAAAGTCGTGCCGCACAGGAGCCGCTCAGTGTCCGCGAGACTAAACGCTAAATGCTAGCGTTTAACATGTATCTAGTATCGAACAACTGTTCACCGAAGAAATATATTTCTACTGTTGTAATCGTATTGTCAGTGTTATTTCTGTGCGTAAATGCCGGCTCGTGGAAACGCCGGGAAGACAAGACCAAATGTCCGAAGGTCAAAGGGATTAAAAACTTCGACATATCAGGGGTAAGTGGTAATAAATTTTTTTTGTATTACTTGCAAACTACACAAAAAATAGGAATTTTCTTTTTCGTCCAGCGAATGTTTATAACTAAACTGTTGAAAGATTTTTTATCAAGCCATTTAAGGCCGATTAAATCAATAACTGTGGATCCAAATTGCTCGGATAAAGTTTATGTTATAATCGACCTGCTCTTACGTCATACGATCGTTGTTTAATTGTAGTGATTTCCTCCGCTCATGACTCTGGGAAATGTGTTTCAAGTCGAGAAAATGGTTAAGAATTTTTGTTTAATTAGATTTGATTTCGTTTTTTTTTTAATAACACTAGAATATTGTACAATTCTCTTACGTCGTACAATCGTTGTTTAATTGTAGTGATTTCCTCCGCTCA
>JAPYZD010004643.1:0-15984 GCA_030522725.1 Ichneumoninae sp. B BG-2022a | reverse complement strand
ATTTTTTCAGATTTTTATAACATCGGGAAGTGTTTGCAATTCTTGCCCGAATTTCTCGAATTTAGGCGAAATGAACACCACTCGCTTGAGCTACCTTAAATTGTATACCCGATGATGCTTTGCTTTCCGCGAAAAGTCTGTGGTCTCTGAACAGCATTCACTACAGATTTTGGTTACCGACTGAGTCGTTTCAAATGTATTTAAGACGTGACATCAATAAATTCTTACCTTGAAATTCTTACCTTGAAATTCTTACCTTATCGATGCCTGTTCATGTAAGATTTTGCGTTTGAAGGTTAATGGTCGGGATAGTTTATTAAAATTGATTACAGTTTTTGTTACCGATTGCGGTATTGCGCATCGCCTTGAGGCGGCAGGAATTTGTGTTTGAACGTAAATTCTTACATGGAACGTGCATCGATGTTGGGTCAATGCAAGGGTTTGATTCTAACCGAAAACGGCCGACTTCCAAAAAAAAACAGAAAATTAATTACAGTTTAGGTTACCGACCGGGCCCGATTCGGCCGGGGACGAAAGTATGTAAAATCGCCTTAAGGGGGGAATCACGTATGAGTGCGAGAGAGACAGAGTTAAAATTTTGCATCCATTTTTCTCCGAAACGATTCTATAAAATAAAAAACCGTTTCGAAGAAAAATAGAATTTAAATATTTTTAGGGTATGTTGATCTTCAGTCGCATCTTAAATCCTTTTGCCACTGCTTTCGATGTTCAAAGTAGCGTGTGCATGCTATACGGCGTACATATATAGTGCATACACGACGTCACAATCGCAGCACGCATTGTGATCGACGTACGCGCCAACTCTCTCGTCACGTGAGATTCCGGCTCGCTCCGTACGTCGCACTCTTACTCGGGAAAGGCGGCATATGACCTTGGCTTCAAACTTCAGCTGTTCGAGACGTCACAGACCGTGCTTTTTAAACGGCTCGTGCGATTGAACTTAGGCTCGAACCACTTTTTTTCTCTCGGGATCTCATTATTGACCGGAAGTTAATCGATGCGGAAGAAATATTGAGAGTGGGTAGGAGAGGGTGGGGGTATCGATAAACGATCTTCGATAAATCCGCGTAGTTTTTTTTTCTAAATAAATGGCTTCCAACTCTATTTTTTATTACACCAACTGTCCGGTCGTTACGAACCGGAAGTTGTTAAAAATATTTATTTTTTATCTTTTTTTTTCTCCTTATTTGATAGCGAGAATACTATTAAGACAGTTTGGCTGGGGCAAAATGGACGACCTTAAACAATTTTTCGCGGTCGATGAAGGACGCTGGTCCGTTTTGCCCCGAGTGTTCCATTTTGCCCCGCTCTCTGTGCACTAGTGCTGTCGTAGTGCGCCAGTAGAGAGCGGGGCAAAACGGAACACCCGAGGCAAAACGGACCAGTGTTCTTTATCGCCCCCGAAACATTGTATAAAGGTCTCGACTTTGTAGTTGAGATCACTAAAGGCCGCCCCCGAAGGTAACTAGTTGCGCCAGTTCTCCGGCGTCGTCACCTACACTCCGATTGGAATACACGACAGCTCCGCCGCTGCGAATTCGTGGCTCTGCGCTCGTTAAACTACTTTGTTGCCGAGTGCTTTGTCGAGTTTAATTGTCCGTCATTAAATCGAGAAGTAAACGATCCGGGAACCGGGAGCTGTAACAAGGTAGACTCCCCGATGGCGAAACATTTTCCCACCCGATGGAGTCGAGGCAACGGCGAATCCATGTCGACGATGACTTTTCTGCGTTCGATTACGTGCAATTCTTGGAATTTCTTCAATTTTTTTGAATTCCTTGGAATATTTTTAAAATTTTTTGGAATTTCTTGTATTGTTTTTTCATTTTCTTGGAATTTCTTGAATTTGTTTTAATTTATTGGAATATCTTGAATTTGTTTTAATTTCTTGAAGTTCCATGAAATTCTTGAAATTTTCCAAATTTTTATCGAAGACAACTCGATATACAAAAAAAAAATAAAAAATTTAATAAAAACGACTCGATGTCGAGGCCGGCGCGCTCGCGCGATGGAGGTTCATCGACAAAAAAAAAAAAAAAAAAAAAAAAAAAAAAAAAAAAAAAAAAAAAAAAAAAAAAAAAAAAAAAAAAAAAAAAAAAAAAAAAAAAAAAAAAAAAAAAATGCCACATCGATCCGTCTTGCCCCGTCCTCGCCACTGTCCGGTGAGGCAGCATCTGCATTTTTATTTTCGGGGCGGATAAACACGACTCCGGAGCCGCGAACGAATCGATCGGGACCGGAGTGAAAGTACGTGTGCTCGTTCGCCCGGGCTAACAGGTACTCTCGCCACTTTCCTCGTTCCCGTGCAACCCGTGTATACACACCGATACATTAGTCACACTCTTTCCGCCGTCGCGCCTTCGTACGGTGGAGCGAACGCAGTGACGCAATTTCCCGATCGAGCGAGGGTGCGCGCGCGCGCGTTATCAGCCTCTGTTGCATTCTGCCGCTGCACTCGCGTGCACGTACCCGGGGTCGGCTACAGGCAAATGTACGGGCGAGTGCATAGGAAAGCCCGCTATAGGTGATGCAATAAACAGCCGGTGAAGCTGCGAAGATAAATCTCTCGGGAAGAAAGCAAGACTTAACAGTCGATAGTACAGTAGAACCTCGATTATCCGAATCCGTCGAGACCGCGTGTAGTTCGGATAATCGAAACGCACATTTTTACAGCTTTATTTACATAAGCACTTTACACTTAAAGCGGCATCGAGATTTTGCTCGAGAACTTTATTTCACAGAACCAATAAAACGAGTACATCGATGTTTGAAATGCGTTAAAAATATGTTGCGAAATTTAATATATACTATTAGTTTGTTTATACACGGCTTATTTATACATAGGGGCGAGCGGGGTAAATTGGGGCAACGGGGCAAAACGGGGCAGTTGGGCAAAACTGAATTTTCCAATCACTTTTGGGTCGGACAAGGTGGCAAAACGGAGCAGAAAAGCCTGATGGATCGATGGGGCGAATTCGGGTATCCAAAAATTATTGGAAAATGACGTTTTGCCCCATGCCCCGTTTTGCCCCACTCTACTCTATATATAAATAAGCCGTATATAAATAAATTAATAGTATATATTAAATTTCGAAACATATTTTTAACGCATTTCAAACATCGATGTACTCGTTTTATTGGTGCTGTGAATAAAGTCCTCGAGCAGAATCTCGACGCCGCTTTAAGTGTGAACTGTTTATGTACGGCGATTCAAACGGTTAGGTATTGAAACTAGTCTCCGATGCGCGTTGTCCGACTTCGCTGGGGTGGGTGAATCTGCTCGCAAATGCCTGAGTGTGAGCGGATTGAAGCTGGAATAGGAAAAGCGCGCTTCACCACGCTCAAACACTGGCACGATTCTTATCGTGGCGAGCAACAATGCACTGAGAGAAGGATCTACTAAATATGAGTATATCGCTTGAGCGATGGTACCATAGTACATTCTTTTTTTTTCTCTTCCCCAAGTTCCCCTTATGGCTCTGGCTATTTTTCTGCCATCAAACCGCTCCTCCTCATTTGTTCCAAGTTTTCAATTTCCGCTTGTAGATGTGCGTCTGCAGCCACTCCCCCTTCTATATCGCATTTGCACGAGGACCCCGGGAAACCGCAGAAAACTTGCATCTTTTTACCTTCGCATTCCATACTTCGAGTACGAACATCAATCCTCAGAATTCGACCTCCCGCGCAACGGTTCCAATGCTCCAGTTAGCGCACGGTTGGGCGGTCACCCATCCAAGTACTGACCGCGAACGATTCAGCCTGACTCTGGGGATGCATGGTGAAATAGGGCGCCACCTATGGCAGGAAGTACCGGATTTATATTTTTCTTAGATATTATGGTAAAAATTCTTGGATAATCTGACACTTTCTGCCATAGGTGGCGCGCTGGCGCCCTACTTCTATGTGCTATGGTCATTTTTCTTAGATGATCGGTAGTTTTTATCACACCCAGAAAAATAATTTATTAGACGGCCACCGTTTATTTGGAATAAGCAAAATCTTTATTTGATTGAAATAAATATTTACTTAAATGAAATAAATATTTATTTAAATAAAATGAATATTTATTCAAATCAAATAAATATTTTACTTAAACCAAATAAACGGTGACCGTCAAATAAATTATTTTTCTGGGTGCAAATCCTTCTCTCAGCGTGTATAATCTTTCGCGCTAACGTTCGGACAACTTAGCGTACGGCTAAACGAAATCACGGTTCGTATGAGCGAGGTTCTACTGTACAGTAGAAAAAAAGAAAGAACATCGGTAGTCCATCTCAGTCGCGAATGCCGTCCCAACTATCGACCGGGCGTGTAACAGATAACGAGACCATAGATCTCCGAGAAATAGAGGCAACTTCGAGTCATTCCGTACACGTGTCCGAAACTAAGTTCCCATAAGTCGAAGGACTCCGCAAACTATCACACAGTCAAATGTTCGCCGGTCGTTCCGGCTTCCAGAACCGATACGATCTACATTTTATGCGCCCAACTGGACGCCAGATACGGGATAACGACACGAGAGATTCCGTGCGAGATACTCGTTCCAGGCGGTTTTTTTTAATAAGATTTTTTTTTTTTTTTTTTTTTTTTTTTTAACGCTGCAGTGGCAAGAACTATGTTCTGGCGATAGGCTAAGCCGAAGGTGTTACGCAATAGGCGAGCCGGCCAGCCGGCCCGGAGACGGCCGGGCGTTACACCGAGAGAGTCTTTAGCGAGTCATGCATATACGATTCGTGAGCGCAGCGAGCTGTGGTGCGCGTGGGGCCGCGCGACACATGGCGAGATCAGACGTAAGCGGTTGCGCGAACGCGGAAGAAATCTCGGTGTCTGACTATGTACGCGCCGCTACTACTCCGCCGCTACTCCGACGCTGAGGAAAAGCCATTACCACGAGACGCGTCAACACGTAACTCCGCGGCGGCGAGACTGGACGCATGTATCTATCCACGTGCACACACGGCAAAAAGGGCTTGTGGATTTAACAAACGTTTCTCGTTTGCAAAGATACTTATTATTAATTAATTAATTAATTTTTTTTTTTTCAACGAATTACAATTTTTTTTTATATCGTTTACGAGAAAGTAATTTGTAAGTTTGCTGGCGAGAAATATTTGACACATTTACGTAAATGTCAGAGTCGAAAGTGGGTCTTTTTTGCCAACGGATTATATTTTTCAGATTTTTTCTTTTTTCATATGATTTACGAGAAATAGATTTGCGTACGTTTGCTGCCAGGAAGTATTTGTCAAATTTACGTAAATGTCACAGTCGAAGGAGGGTCTTTATTTGCCAACTGTTTTTATTTTTCATTACTATTTTTTTTAAATATAATTTACGAGAAATAGATTTGTGTAAGTTTGCTGGCAAGAAGTATTTATCAAATTTACGTAAATGTTACAGTCGGACGAGTGTCTTTTTTTGCCAACGGATTATATTTTTCATTATTATTTTTTTTTCATATAATTTACGAGAAATAGATTCGCGTAAGTTTGCTGGCAAGAAGTATTTGTCAAATTTACGTAAATGTCAGAGTCAAAAGAGTGTCTTTTTTCCAACGGATTAAATTTTTCATTATTTATTTATGTTTTTATATAATTTTCGAGAAATAGATTTGTGTAAGTTTGCAGGCCAGAAGTATTTGTGAAATTCGGGTAAATGTCAGAGTCAAAAGAGTGACAAGCTCATGTCGAGTAGACTGTTGAAAAAGAAGAAAGGAATTTATATTCGGAATGTCCGGGCCAACGAGTTTAATTACATTTGTTATTAGCTCGCCGTCGGGCTGCCACGCAAGTTTTTCCGCTATCTTTCCCGCAGCTTTGGCGCGCGACGTCGTACAACCCATTGGGCCACGGACAGGTGTGCTTTGCAAAAAGTTGCTCAATATTTATGAGACGATCACGAGAATGGTCGGTCGGGAGGGGCGTGGGGGTGAAGGAAGATGGCAAGGGGAAGAACAAAGGAATAACGAAGAAGCGGGCGAGGATATAAAAAAATGTCTGAGAAACGGCTATCAAGAGTCGTTTATCCGAGTTTGGTATAAAAATAAATGCAGCAGCTGGGCAAAGTACCAAAAAATACTTCAAATAAAAAGTAAAAAGTATCAAACGCTTTTTGTTCTTGAAGTGTTCCTCAAGTAATTTTTTCGAGTGCTTCTCGCAGTAAGCTTCGTAGCGTTAAGCGTTGTGTGGATTTTAAAAGAAAACGGTGCAAAGTAATTTGCAGACGGCTTCCTCATTTATTACAACTTTTCGCGTAGCTTTCTCCGCGAGAAAGTTCGTTGATCGATTTTGGTTTCCTCGTGGAGGAAAATGTGCGCAACATTGTGGTAAATAAGGAAGCCATGTGCAAATGATTTACTATGCACCTTTTTTCGTATAATTAAAAAAAATGTTCATTTCATAAACATTTCATAAAATTTAAAAGGTCGAAATTTACCTCCAAGTTTATTGCAAAAAAATCGCAAACTGCAATTTTTGTAATTCGCCTTATAGGCTACTTTTGATCTATCCCTCACTTTTTTCTCGTAAACAAAAAAATCCATAACAAAATGTCATACAAAAAAAACAGAAAGGTGACTTCCCTTTTTTTTTAATTATATTAAAAAAAATTCTCGTTAAAATTATATTTCTTGAGAAGTTTAGACAGATAATGATATACTAATAGAAACAGTACTTGCAATTGTAAAAATGTACTTAAAATACCTAAAGTACTGAAAAGTACTTCAACTGCACAGTTGACGTACAACCCAGCTCAGAAATGCACGTTTTCCTATGCGCGAGCAATCCGTGGTCAAACCCAATATTTTTATTACGCCTGTCCCAATATTTTTATTACGCCATCTTCCCTCGCCACAATATTTTCCCTGACTCAGTTAGGTGCTCAGAATTAATGTTCATGGAGTTCCTCAATGCCGCTTTTCCATCCGTTCCTTAGCGACTATTCTTTCCGTTTTCCGTTTCGAATCCAACCACATGCAAAAACACTCATAATGAAGAGATTAGGTTTAACCACGGATTGCTCGCGCATAGGAAAACGTTCCTATGCGCGAGCAATCCGTGGTCAAACCCAATATTTATATTACCCCCATTTTCAGTCCTCCCAAACTTTACCATCTTCACTACCCACAATGGTTTCCCTGACTCAGTTAAATGCTCAGCATTAATGTTCATGGAGTTCCTCACTGCCGCTTTTCCATCCGTTTCTTAGCGACTATTCTTTCCGTTTTCCTCGTCGAATCCAACCACGCCCGTATCACCCCGAATTACCCCACGGCTAAAGCGTTACGTGGGCCGACGTGCTAGGAGTCTCCGCGAGGCGGCAAGCAGGAGCAAATCCAACCGACAGAGACAGTGGCAATCTAATTCGAACGGAGTACCGAGAGGCGAGTGCATCGAGCCGCTCTACCGCGTTCTCACGATTCCGATCGATTCGCAACGACGATTCGTTTTTTTCCCATTCGTAACGAGGCTTGGCTCCGCTTCATTCGCTCGCCTCTCTTTTCCGACCCCCCCGAGATAGTTCTCCAGCGAGGATCCAAACGAGCCGACAAAGCTTCCTAGTGCTCGGGGCGCTCGCTTTCCTATCCGTACTCGTCCGAGTCGCGGGGACACGCGGCACACATGATTAGTTTTTGCGCCGACGATGTGTCTACAGACACACAGAACCGAGCCCGAGTTACACGATCCAAACTTGTCGAGAGAAACCCTCTTCTTTTACATACACATATATATATATACACTGTAAAAATCAATTGTAAATTTAATGTACTGGAACTTGAAATTTGCTGACATTACTCATATTAATTAAACATTAATACACTTTGCTTGTAAAATAAAAATACCAGATATTAAAATTACAAATCTTTTGCTGCAAAATTTACATAAATGTTCACGAAAAATACCAATTTTATTGTAAAATTGCAACGCACGTGTGTTTGAAATTTCAGAAACGGTTTATGTAAAAAAGCTTCCAATACTGTTCATTAATTTTCAAACAATTTTTTTTTACAGTGTATATATAAACATAAATACATATAAATATAATAAATATATATACAGTCGACACACGTCGGTAAAAAGTACCGGCGAGAGAAGGCGCTTGAGTATATGGGTGTGGCCGAGTGTGAATCTATGGGAAATGCCAAAGGTGAGAGAGCCCGCGCCGCAGCAACAAGCTCTCCTATGCAACGAGTTTTCTCGGTGTTCCCCCGCACGCTCGATTCCTCACCGCGAGTCTTTCTCGTCTCCCTTGTGTTCTTGGATCGGATGAGGAGAACGCGAGAGAATAGGCTCCGGGCGATTATGTGGATCGGATAGTCGTCCCGTAACATCCAAGGTTTGCAACTAAGTAACGAGTGTATATGCCCGAGTGGTACTGAGGCTACCATTGCGACTTTTATGTGCAAGCCACTTTGGTGTATATATCGCGGCCGCATAAACGTACACGGCGTATCTATAATACTGCGCCCCATTACCTGCTAACGTCGCTCGTTCTCTCCCGCAGAGTTGCATACGGTGTAAGAGTGGTCCGTGTGTGTGTAGAATCCACAACGATTTCCCGGGGTTCGGGCAAAGGGCAACACGCCGGGGCCCGTTCGGCCGCGGCGTCTGAGCCAGGCAGAAAGTTTCCGCACGAGTTTCAACCGCCGCGGCGCACCCGTGGAATCTCCACGGGAATACACGGGCGAAAGCCGTCGTCGTTTCGCTCTCGGCGAGATGTGGACCAATTAGACGGGCGAAGAGTGCATCGGTGCTTCAGGCTCATCGACGGCCGAGCAGCTTCCCGTGTATGTAAACCTCAAAGGACAGCGAGAAAAAGAGGAGATGCAAGAACCGAGCGAATTAAAGAGACCCCGGCCTCGTGTGACCCCGAGTGTCGTCGTCGGGTGCACCTTTCTCTAAAGGCCCTTTTAACGCAATCTGCCATCCAATATCGCCAAGGATACGCTCGAGCGCTCTTTGTTAGTTGGGCGAAGCGCCGCTAGATGGCCACGGCGCTGACGGCACGGCAAAGGCTTTCTCGCAAGCGATGGGGTCACCTTACCGTATATATAGAGTGAAAGTGGTGAAAACGGCGCGATTCGTATGTCGTTTGATTTACTTGCTAATCGGGTGGACTATAATCACGACTTTTAGGGTGTAATTTTAAGGGGTTTGTTTGAATTTAAGGTCGCTCTTGAGATCGAAGTTTGTCACGAACTTCATTGTGTCTTAAAAATCTATCTCATGTTCGAACTTAAGATCAGATTTCAGTTTAAACTTGATTTCATGCTGGAATTTGACAAGTTCGAACTTAAGTCTGAACTCAAAATCGTCGATCATGTCAGACATTGCCTGGAGAACAATTATTCTCGAGCAATAATTTCATAGAAATGGATGCAAAACGTCCTTTTGCTGGATCACTTATTCATAATGGTATAGTGTTATGTCATCAAAGTTAACGGTATTTGGGATTCAGATATTGATTCTATGCCGAAAAAGCCTTACAACTCGAGTCTTGAGTTCGAACTTAAGATTGAACTCGAACTACAGTCGAATGTGAGTTCAGATTTAAGATCAGACTTAAGTACGCAATGAAGTTTAGGCCAAGCTTTGATCTTAATTTTGATCTCAAGATTGATCTTAAGTTCAAACTAACGTCTTAAAATTCGATCCTCAGCTCCGACACATATAATACAAAAAGTGGATATTTCTTCTCATGCCAAACCCCTTACAGCGGGAAGGGCGTGCAAAGTTTAATTCCCAAAGCCAACAAATCGTGTCCGGTAGGTCTTTAAGGCCACTTGACGCAGAACTGGCGTTTAAATGATAGGATAGGCCAAGCCTCACGGTAACTATCTTATTCTCCATCTATCCATCCATCCATCGTCGCTCGGGATCGAGAGCGAGTCCCGGGAGTCTCGCTCTCATCGAGTCGGCCAGCAGCCCGACGTAACAGGCCTAACGTGGGCGATCAACCTAGCGTGCGAGTGAGCGAGATTCCCAACGACGATTCCGCTCCAGGAAAGCCGGTCTCCGGCTTCCCTACGGCGAGCTTCGAGAATCCATTCGATGTATCTGTCCTGGATGCACTCCCGATAGCCGATCTCGCTCTCGCTCTTTCTCCACTCTCTGCCCCAACGCGCCGCAGCGTACGTGTAATTAATGTAGTTCCAGCGGTGTACAGCCGACTCAACGCAGCACCGAGATTTGCGGTTCGCGAATCCTTGTATTGCGTAATTACTTGTCGAAATCTCGATTCGCGGTTTTGCGATAAAATCGACAACCTCGGTCAGCGGGAAAATACATATTTCACATCTACACCCGAAGACGACAGCTTGATAGGGGTGTTTTAGGACCTAGTCATGGGCCTACAGCTCAGGGGTTAATTGTAGCTATTATTGTTATTTTCGTTATTATTTTCTTTTTGTTACAATTTTTTTCGGTTTCTCTACATTTTATATCCGTCGTATTTTGAAGGTTACATTCGATTGTTTTATATTATATTATTATTATTGGTGGTTGTCATAATTATTGGTATTATTATTTTTGTTATTTTCATTTTGTTATTATTCTTTTCTGATGTACACTGTAAAAAAATTTTGTTTGAAAATTAATGAACGGTATTGGAAGCTTTTTTACATAAACCCTTTCTGAAATTTCAAACACATGTGCGTTGCAATTTTACAATAAAATCTGTATTTTTCATGAACATTTTTGTAAATTTTGCAGCAAAAGATTTGTAATTTTAATATCTGGTATTTTTATTTTAAAAGCAAAGTACATTAATGTTTAATTAATATGAGTAATGTCAGCAAATTTCAAGTTCCAGTACATTAAATTTACAACTTATTTTTACAGTGTATGTGCCTAGAGAACCTCTGGTCCTACCGTACGAATAAATCGCTTATACTTATACTTACACTTCATCGCCGTTTGATCCCCGTCGACTTCGCTTCCCATCCCTCGGCTCATGGGATAACGCAATTGCTGTATGCTGCATACTCGAGTGCACAAACTGCACCTAGAAATACGTGAAACTCGTCCGTGACGTCACGCGAGCCACGACGAGTGAACGCGCTCGCGATCGAGATTTCCGGGTTCGCGAGTCTGGCTTCGTCCCTCTCTTCTCTCTCCACGCTCGCGAGTGCTCTCTGCTTTCAGCATCCCGGGCTCCTAACTCGCAGCTTACCGCTAGATGCACTCCGCACACGGGGAGGCCTGCATTGATTTATCGGCGCCGTTGTGCTCGGCGTGTACGTGCCCTACGAGCCGGGAGCATCGATCGAAATGGGTCCACCGAGTATCCGCACAACTCTCTCCCAGATCCCGATGGGCTTTTGATAAATGGGATCATCGGTGAAACGGCCGTCATTGTAATGCAGTGGATGTAGGGGCGAAATGAACGCAGCTCTCGAGTGAGCACGGATTCGTGAATCGTTTACGAACGAAAAAAAATGGAATCCGCAATGATTGATTCTACCATCGAACAAAAACATTCTGTGATCGTGGCGAAATGGTCCACTCAAACCCACCGTTATCATAAGAACTGATGTACTTCGGTTCCGCCCGGATTGGGAGGAACGCTGACCGTTGTTGATGTCTGGTTTTCCAGCAACCAGAAAAAAATTTATTTTACGGGCAATGTTTATTTGGTATGAGTAAAATATTGATTTGATTTAAATAAATATTTATTTTATTTAAATAAATATTGATTTGATTTAAATAAATCTTTATTTAAATCAAATAAATATTTTACTCATACCAAATAAACATTGCCCGTAAAATAATTTTTTTTTTGGGTGCGGACGTCTTCCCCGATGTCTTGAGGGAATCAAAGACTTCGAGCGAGTCATCCAGCGAGACAACCAGTTTTGCTAGATGTGTTGTTGCAATGAGGGACGGATCTGGTGGAATTTACCATAGATCTGGTAAAAACCGACTGAACTTTCAGGTTTATGGGAACTACGGCGACGTCCTGAAATATTCGTATTAAACTTAAAACATTCTGCTGGAAAATATGCTAATTGTCGCTGTCGCAGATATTAGCCGAATATCCCGTAATTTTTGCAAGAATGTGAGGTCTTCTTACTAGAACATATATTAATCGGTGGCGTCGCGGTTGCGAACCGTTTGTTTTAGGTCCGAAGTTTACGCCTGCATATTATGTGGATTGAATGTTTTTTGTGTATACATACAAAAATTTGATCGACGACATTCTGACTTTTTATAGATGGAATTCTCAGTTTTAAACCACCAAATTCTCAGCCATGTAGGCCATATTTTTGCCAAACCGCTTTCTGAAAAAAATCACTATATGGGTTGGGTAAAAATTATTATCGCCCTTGTGGGAATTTCACAGTGTTCCAATGAATCTTTATCATCGTTTTGCCGTGGACCATTTTGCCCGCTTCCGCTGTTAACACAGCACACCCATTTTGCCCCCACCTTCTCCACGCAGTCCGCCACCTTGCTCCGTAAGAATTTACGATCCGTTTTATGCATAAAAGCTGCACTTCCCGTTTTTCGCTTGAAATTAAAAAAAAATGGTCACATCACCCCTGATTACTCCGCATAGTAGGGCGAGTACGACGCAGGCAGTGTATATCATTCTACTAAAGTTCGCCGAGAAACTTATTCCCTCGGGGATTGCCTGCGCCGCGATACCTGTGCAGAATCCTGTGTGCGCGGTCCGGCACAACGCTCATGAACATAAATGTACCCGTTAACGTTCACATAAACCGAGCATAGATGGATCTATGGGTTCATAAATGAAGATATACGGCGGTCCGCGGCGTCGCGCAGCCTCCGTATCGGGCAAGAATCCTCTGGCCCGGTACTCGCCCGAGCCCTTCGCTGCACACAGCACAGTCGAGCCTCCCGCATACGACCATGTCAACGCATCTCTTCCAGTTATGCCGCACACGCCTACGCGAATGGTCGAAAGGCGGTAAGTATCAATCACATAAGGTGATTCTCACGGTGCGTTGATCACACCCCGCTCCGGAGCCCCCCCCCCCCCCCCCCCCTCCCCGCTCTTCCGTGAGATGTAACCCATTTTGTCACCGGAGCCAGTTTTTCTCCAGAAACCGTCTTGGGAACGAAAGTGATTCTTGTGTATGGCGACATGGAATAAAATAGAATGAGAAAATATATTTTTCATATAGGGTAAAAGTGAGGAATATGGCCCGGTCCATATATCATTGATTTAGGGGAGAGCGGGGCAAAATGGGGCAACGGGGCGAAACGGGGTTTTTGGGCAAAACTAAATTTTTCAATCATTTTTGAATCGGACAAGGTGGCAAAACTGAGCAGAAAAGTCTGATGTATCCGATAGGGCGAATTTGGGCATCCAAAAATTATTGGAAAATGACGTTGTGCCCAAAACCCCGTTTTGCCCCGTTGACCCATTTTGCCCCACTCTACCCTACGTGTTAATCGAGGTGAGCCATAATCACTACTTTTACCCTAATCACTTTTATTTCATATGTTATTTTCTAAGTTATATTTTTCGCGAACATTTTTTTAATATAATTCATGTATCATACATTTTTGTGTATAGCGACGCGGAAAAAGCTCAATGTGAAGATATATTTTTCATATAGGAGTAGTAGTGAATTTATTGGTAGTGCATGACATTGACCAGTTTTCAATACATAACAGACTTAAATCATATATATGGTGCCAATTGGACATCGAGCGAAGTCCTTCGGCCATATTTTTCATATTTCATATATATATACATACTCGCTCATACGAAAAGTGCATGATTTATGTACAAAATATATATAGTCATGCGAAAATATATTTATCATATATTAATTTTTATTTCGTTTATTATTTCGCATACCATTTTCACGAATTGAGAAAATATACAATTTATACATTTATGAGACGGATTATACATGTGACGGAAACGTCCGAGCAAATATGAAAAAAAATATATATATACTCGCTCATACGAAAAGTGCATGATTGATGTACAAAACATATATAGCCATGCGAAAAATGGCTTCTTTTCAATTACTTGTGGTACATTTTTCGCATATACGATTTTATTCCGTGCCGATAACGACGATCGTTTTCCTGAAATTTAAAGATACGAGCAAGACGCCTGATTATCGGATCGATTGACTTATGCATCGGCGTTTGACTGGTGAGATTACGGAGATAGCGCAACGAAGACGGCAAGAATTTCTTGGTATCCGTTAGACGAAAGCTCGGTTAAGCTACCTCAGCTCGCATGTATAATGCACAATTTCCTCGGTCGGTGTGCGGGCTGCACGGTGCAGTTGTGCCAGTGCGCACGCACACTTCCGTCTGCTAAGGTGCCCGGAAGGCCTTGAGGTCTACCACAGCATCGACCCGACGGGCGCAGGCTGTTCAAACCGCGGATTCGTCGTCGGCGTCGTGCCTGCGAAACGTTCGCGCTTTGCCGAACCTTGAAATATCTACGCGAGCATATTCATAACCGATGTCCCGAGCGGGTTAGACTCGAATTAGATCCGTGCAGGGTGGAATATAACCGGACCATTCACCTTGCGCAGATTGATTCCCCGCGGAAAATGAGTTAAAACACTCGTTCCCTAAGAGTTTGTGGAATTTGCGGGGAAATTCGTTCGTCAAATTTCGGAGGACCTCTGGGACTTTTCACCAAGCTTGGAAGTCTGCGCCGACCTATTTAAGGAGATTGAAGCGCTTCGCACTAGTCAAATGAGTGCGTTTTGTTAAAGTCGTTTATATCGCTTTAGGCATCGATTGATTATAGTGGATGGTTGGTTTTATTGCACCAGATGTCCTTAATGTAGAAAAACATTACTTGTAATGATTTACTAAAAATAACTGGTTTGTTCTAATTTTCGAAAAGGTTCGTGCAGTTTCTTTTTTTCGGAAAATAATTCGTAATTTTGGCTCGATTTTGATGGGTCACGGCTCATTCTCTTCCTTGAAAGATACTCTACGAACTCACCGTCTGGATTTTTGATAGAATTTTCCGTTTGAAAATTCTATCAAAATTGACAGCCTTTTGTTTATACGTCGACGAAATTCCTGCATAAAAAACAGCTGTTATTTTTTGACGGAAAATACTATTGAATATCTGGATGGTGAATTCCGAAAGGATCTGTTGAGGAAGAGAATGAGCGGTGATACATCAAAATCGAGCAAAAATGGCGGATTATTAAAAAAAAAAAAATCTGAACGGAAAAGTGCCTTTTACGGAAAATCAGTTAATATTTTTGCACATCCATTGCAATAAATGCTTTTCTAAGTTAAGGATATCTGCTGTAATAGAAATAACCATCCGCTATAATCAATATAAAGTTTTGTATAAACGACTTTAAAAATGTAGCACTAATTTGACTAGCGTGAAGCGCTCCAACCTACTTAACGAATCTTAAAATCGCGAATAGCGTGGAATGAGAAAAACGAGCAATGATATGATTTATATTTTCCTTTCCCCCTCATTGGTTACACAAACCGTGTCTAACCCGTTAAAAAATCCGATAATTTTTATTAAAAGTAAACTATTTGTAAAATTTTTAATATACTGTCCCTTAATTATTGGATTTTGAATAGTAAAATCAAAGTAAATTATTAAAAGTGAAGTATTTCCAAACTTTTTAACATACTCTACGTTATTTTTTCATCACAATTGAACTTAAAATTTAATGACCCAATTTTATGCACAAAAGTTTGACTCCACACCAATGGTGCACGCGATCGAACTTACAGCTGCATCGGAGATTCGAGTGTTTTTGAGGTAACAAAAACTACAATCCAAAATTCTCGACAACGTTTTTTTCACGAATAAAAATAATTCTCCAGGTCGAATACCGTGGCCGAGCACCTGGATCTTAAGGAGATTGGAGCGAGTGGCATTCATTTTGCCTAAATTCGAGAAATTCGGGCAAGAATTGCAAACACTTCCCAATCTTATAAAAATCTGAAAAAATTCATACGTATTCCGAAAAGTGAACGAATCATT
>JAPYZD010004642.1:0-13030 GCA_030522725.1 Ichneumoninae sp. B BG-2022a | reverse complement strand
GTTTTACAAACAGAGTGCAAACTAAAATTGTTAATGACACGGGCAACGAAAGAACAGGTTTGTATGTTAAAACCTGAACGAACGACTTTGTCACTTATTAAAAGTAATTATTTTTACCAAAGTTCGTATTCCAATTTTACGAAATTATTTTTTTACAGTGTACTTGGAGCTTTTGCTCGGCTTTGATTGATCAGAGCACATGTTCGATATGTTCTACAACGAAAAAAGTAGACATTGAAATTTTTGCAAATTATAATCTTGATACTAACTATTGTTATTTTTTTAAATTTAATGTCGCATGACTACTATAGGTATAGCAACGAGACCTATTATGTTATCCTTTAGTGAGAACTGGACCACTTTGAGGGATACTCAGTATGATACAACGTTAACTGTACTTTTTGGATGTCTTCATTGTTTCCTTGTTTGCTTTGTTCCTTGATTCTTTGTTTTCGAGGACGGCACTTTGGCCATGAGACCAAAATCGGTACTAACTATTCTTGATTGGATAAAACCACGTACTTCAGGCGTTTCCTCAGTTGGCTTGCAGCAGGACTCGAATAAGGGACACTACCAAAAAAATAAACTTATTACTCACACATGGTAATAAATACTGTTGGCCTTACAAAACTCGAATCCTGTTCACTGTGTAGCGGCTCAATATTTCGACACAAACGAAATGTTTTGCCATCAAAAGCTCAGGAGATTAAAGAATAATTAAGCCCACTTTAAGATGATTGATAGTAAAATAGATTAAGACGCTCTTGCCCAACTAATGCTCATACACACCTAAACCAATTCGTCGAATTCGTCGAATTGTCTTCGAGCGAATACATTTCCTTTTTACGAATCTGGTTGCAACCAACCCGGTAAATTGAAACGACTTTCCTCTTTTGTGTACTCCGCTCTCCTGCGCTGTCCACGCGTAGCCGATAAAACGATCGCGCTCATTCTCGATCCTTCGCCGATAAATAGTTTTCCCACAAAAATTAAGCCCACTTTAAGATGATTGATAGTAAAATCGATTAAGACGCTCTTGCCCACCTAATGCTCACATACACCTAAACCAATTGTTTTATATATGTAAAGAATTGACAAAAAATTTAAAAAAGAAACTTTCGTAACTTCCACTTCTTCAGATCCGTCGAATTGTCTTCGAGCGAATACATTTCCTTTTTACGAATCTCGTTTCAACCAGCCCGGTAAATTGAAACGACTCTCCTCTTTTGTGTACTCCGCTCTGATGCGCTGTCCACGAGTAGCCGATAAAACGATCGGGCTCATTCTCGGTCCTTCGCCGTAAATAGTTTTCCCTCCCTCTCTGTACGCCCCCCTCGGTCGAGTCTCCGTGCTCAGTTTATACGAGCCGGTAAAATAAAATTCTGAACCGAGCAGTAACAATAAACTGCAGAAGCCTCATTCCGGTGTTCTCTTCGTCGCGATTAACCGTAGAGTTCCATTGCGCCCCCGCTCGAAGCCCGTCTCTCTCCCGTCGTCCGAGCACCACGCTGGAGCACGAGCGAGGAGATAAACGCGCGAGCTATTAAGTTTCGGCCAATGAAACACCGAGCTGATAATAATTTTACCCTCGCGACGATCCGATTGGTCCGTGACTCCGCCCAGGGGTTGGTATCGATTCATCCCCTCGTCGGTCCACACTTTGCCCTCTCTGCCTATATATATAAAGCTCTGCTCCCCAGGGATTGCTCTGATAGTCCGTGCACGAATCTTCAACTGGAACTATACTCGGACGTACCTTTGCTCCGTTTAAACGAAATTACCTTTAAAAAAAAATTATTTATATATATATATATATATATATATATATGTATATGTACACACAAAAACTAAGCTAATCATTAAAATTGAAACGTTTAAACGAAATTACCTTTAAACAAAAAAACGATATATATATACAGAAAAAATAAAGGGATCATTAAAATTTCGAGAGTTTCGTGACAGAAATATAACTAATAAGAAAAAAAGGCGCGAAAAATTTGGATTCAACGAAAGTTACCTTGGGTTATGCAGGTGTCTTGATTAGATTCGGTATTTTTTGTCATTTCTTCGAACCGAGGAGAATATAATTTATTCGTCGTGGCTTCGTGCGCGATCTTCGACATGGCGTCGCACCCCGCCGCCTACGATTACGAGGAACGGGGGCAGAGAATCGGCAGGGATCGGGTCGGTGCCGCGTCGAGACCTGCTGATTCGACCGTCGCTTGTACAAAGTGAGCCTATTAATTGTAAAAAAAAAATTAACTAATTAATTAATTAAAAAAAATTATATACATCGAGCGGTAGAAAGGAGGAGTGTAATAATAAATGGAATAATTTTAGCGCCCAATATTACGTGGATCAGAGCAGCGACATCAGCGGTGAGGACCTAGCGGAATTGCCTTCTTGCGTCTACGCCGGAAGACAAACGCAACACGTGGCTCATGCGTCTCCACACACTCACTCGCCGTTGCATTATCACATGCCGATATCGACGTCAGGTAGATCTATATTTTTTCCGCTTTGAGCCCTCAAATCGTTAAAACCCCCAAACTTCAAAACTAACTTTACCCGTCTTTACTGGTAAAAAAAAAATGATTTTTCAACTCCATAGACTTTTATGTAACTCATGCATGAAAAGTGTTACTTTTCGCGCATGTCGAGAGTAGCGTAAGTGGCGCTTTACAGCAAAGTGTACCATAAATACCCGGCGCATGCGCACATTGGGCCGATTTTACATTACCACACGCCTCTCGTACTTTACGCACTCTTCTCGGGCTTTACACACGCTGGCTGCACAGTGCCACAATCGGCAAGCACGGTGTAGCACTTTTGCATTCGTTACAGAAAATATTATGCATGAAGATACGTGGAAAATTTAATTAAAAAATTATCGAACTCGCATAATAGTACATTACGATACTAGTGCGATAAAACTTTCTCTGACGAGTATGAGTTTTCAGCACCAGCCGAAGGCGAGTGTTGCTATCACACGAGTTCAGAAAACGTTTTATGCACGAGTATCGTACGAAATTTTATTTCACAAGGTGTGAAAAATTTACGCACGCGAAGCGTGCGTAAAACCGCATTTTACGCACCGAGCGAAATAAAACAATATTTTTTTACACAATTCCGCTCGGATATTTTCATTTCTATATTTTTTCTCTTCGAGTTTTAGTAGCTTTTTTTTATACAAAATCAACTATAGTGTATTAACAACCAAACCAGTGTTTACTGATAAAGAAAAGTTCTTTGAACAGCTTAAAACTTTTCACATACAATAATTATTTTTAAAAAGTACAATTCCGGTCGGACACTTTTTTTCTTTGCTTTTTTGCAGTGTTAAAAAAATAAATAATCAATTGACATAACAGTGTAAATGAATGTCTCGTCAGATCACAACGACGCCGATATGAACGGCGTGGAGGACGGTTATTATCCGAACGGTAGTCCCTTCAGAGCGCAGAGACACGCCGCGAATATTCGCGAGCGCCGACGGATGCTAAGGTAAGAATTATTGTTATCTTAGTGAAAAAGAGAAGAAAAATTCCTTAGTTTTTTTTTTTTCACGTATAATCGACCCTGATAATTGAGGGAGTACGCTGGTTGTAAGTGTGATTGGGACTTTTAGCAGCATCAACTCGGCTTTCGACGCACTGAGGGGCCACGTGCCGACGTTCCCCTACGAGAAACGTCTCTCGAAAATCGACACTCTCAGACTCGCCATAGCGTACATAGCGCTCCTCCAAGAAGTCCTGGCCGCCGGACTCGACCCTTTGACCTTCATCGAGAGGTACCTCAGAGGTCAGATAAGCGGTGTGCGAGCCGAGTGGAACACCAGCGGTGAGTTGCAAAAAAAAGCTGCACATAACTTAAACTGTAAAAAAAATGCCTATGAAATATAATGTACTGGCACCGGAAGTTTTTATGCATCAACTCGTATAGTAAACTTCATGTACGATTGTGATGAAAAATTAACGTACAGTATAATTAACAACTTTGGACATACTTTACTTTTCATAATTTACTTTAATTTTACTATAAAAGTACTTTATTTCATTCGGTGCGTAAAATGCGGTTTTACGCACGCTTCGCATGCGTACAACCTCGTTTTCACACCTTGTGAAATAAAATTTCGTACGATACTCGTGCATAAAACGTTTTCTGAACTCGTGTGATTGCAACACTTGCCATCGGCTCGTGCTGCAAACTCACACTCGTCGGAAAAAGTTTTATCGCACTAGTGTCTTAATGTACTATTAGATCTAATAATTTACTTTATTTTCACTGTGAAAATCCATTCATTTTTAATTGCAATTGTACATTAAATATAATGTATAAGGTTTTGCATAAAAACTTACAGTCCGGTGCATTAAATTTACAATATTTTTAACAGTGTACAGTTTAATTCGTGGAAAATAACACAGCTTTAATTAACAAATTGCTTTAATTAACACAGACCTTACGGCGCGACTGTCCTGGATAAACTGGGCGAATCTCGGCGTCAATCCCAACCGGCGATCGATCCTCACGACTCTCACTCTCACAACGGACAATATGAATTAAATTTAATATTATTATTGTTGTTATTATGATTTTCAAAGCCCGACGAAGAAGACGTTAACGCTACAATTTAGTTTTGTAAATAACTATACCTACCGTACGATGCGCGTTATAGTGCGGAGAAAAAAATGAAGAAGAAAACGAAACTGTAAAACTGATGCTAGTCTACGTGCAATATGAGACGAGTTGTGTATTTCGTACCGTATATTTCGATCTACACGTGACGCGTAAAGCCTTAGCTTTAGCTAGATGATAAGTAGGCTTTGATTTGGAATAACGTTTGAATAAAAGCGATGCGTAAAGATTTTTGTCGATCGAAAAAACCCCTACGCGCTGGAGATTGAACGGTGGGAGCGTCGACTCACCAGCGACGTTCCCGTCGAACTGACTGCCGTCCGCCGGTCCATGTTCGTACGCTATTACGGTGGCTACTGCGTGGCACATTAGTCAAATGAGTGCTAAATTTTTATAATTTTTTATCCAAAATTGTATGTATTCATTGACTGTAAAGGGGGTTGATTTGTATTATTGCATGTGTTGTCAACCAACAGAAATATTAAACACGATGGATTTACAAGAACAGCAACTGACAAAGCCAAAATTTCCATGATAGTCCGTTTCGGTTTTGCCCAAGTAAAATTGGTTAAAAAATAAAGCTTCTTCTAGAAAAAAAGTCAACAAAAATGTATCGTCATGGAAATTTGCATTTATTAATTTGTCTTGAGAAAAACGTCGCTATCAATTCCTTGATCGATGACCCATGCAGCAATACAGATCGACATCTCTTACCGTTAATAAATGCACAAAATTTTAGATAAACAGTAAAATTTCAGCACTCGTTTAACTGATATTCCCTGCAGTCGCTACCTTAAATGACGCATCGTCCGACAGGTGGTTCTGCGATACATCGGTTAGTAAAGCCGAAACATTTGAAATGCGTGCCCACATCGAGGGAATAGGCGAAAGAAAGAAAAGAAGCTCGTCGCAGGTTCCTGAGAATTTTTAAGCCACTCCCACTTTTCACCCTCAGTAACGTAACGTCGGTTCGGCTGCCGGACAAGGTCGTTGGGTGACCGCAACGGCAGGTTTGTTTTTTTCACCACTTTCCTCGAGAGTACAATCCCACGACTATATACAATAACAGCGGTCGCCGTTCGGTCGTTGTCGATACCCAAACAATTCCAGGACCAATCGCGACTCACCTGCAGAGATCGGAAGGAAAACCAAACTCACGACACTGTCCGGGCATCGCTAGAGGTAAAACATACAAAACATACACAAAAAAAAGCTCCGTCCAATCCAACGATTCCTCGCCCGTTTGCAGCGACGACTTACAAGTGTGCCTTTTCTTTTCACACCCACAAGCACAAACCAGGAGACTCGCAATATTTTGCCGGCAAGCTTTAAATGGCAGATACGAAGGAGTATTTCGAGAACAAAGGTTCGACGAGTTCGGGTCAGAGAGACGGAATTGCCGGAGATTCGAGCTCGATAGCTGTCATCGATGAGATCGCAGGACCCGCCGGCTCGGGAGAAAAATGTCGAGTCGGAGGTGTCGAAAGAATGTCGATCGGCCATGACGAGTCGAGGATCTGCGGAGCGAGGACCGAGGTGATAATCTTGGACGAGGCACCGGCGGCTCGGGAGACGCGGGGCGTTGTGAAAAGTGCCTACAACCCTCGAGTGATCGAGCTGAGCGACAAGATATCGAAGATGGAGCTGCGACGGGAGTTCGAGGTGGACGTCGCGAGTCGGGAGCGCTCTGTCGGCGGGTCGGGGGACTCCCGAAGGAAAACCGCCGGCGATGAGGACGGGAGCGCGGAGATACTCTCGAGACTGCCGCCGGGAACGATACTGATAAAGCAGAGCAGTGGGGCGAGCGGGGTGAGCGGGGCGACGAGGTCTCGCGGCCGGGAGGACAGCGACTACGTCCACGACTCGTCGAAGGACTCGACGAACAGCAGCGGCAGCAGCAGCGCCTCGTACAGTGCGGCCGGAAAGGTCAGGAGGATGCAGCATCGTGCCGGCCGAAGTAAAAAGTAAGGCGCGGAAGGGGAGGGAGGGGTAAAAATACATTGTAAGAGAACACGAAAAAAGGTCACGATCCAGCGTCTTAAGAGCATGTGAAAGACCTTTCCGAGTGTGTCTCTCTCACTCCGCCGTGAGCGTCACTCATGCTATCTCTCTCGCTCTCCACAGTGTTTCACATGCTCTTAAGGAGGGAGTCTCGCTGCGCGCTGACTTCGCATAAGTTCGACAACGATAAGAGAAAATTGCAAGTACTTCTTGATGGTGTAAAAATCTGGAAAAAATCATGTATACTAAAGGCACTGAGACGATTAATTTTGCACAATAACTATTGCAAAATGTTATTAACAAATTCATCAAAAAATTAATTGGTTAACCAATTACCTGGCAACAAAACTTCATTTTTTGTGAAAATGATTCGTTTATTTTTCTGAATACGTATGAATTTTTTCGGATTCTCAAGTAATCGTTGATTTTGGTTCTTTAAAAAAATAAAAAATCAAAAACAACCGTCGTACCAACCGTTATATGTGTCGAATGGAAAGTTGTTTTATAGTCGGACTTTCCCAAAACAACCCAATTTCCGACTCTGTGTCAAGACTACCAACAGCTCTCAGCTGAGGTTTTGAAAAACGATTGTTTCAGGGAAATCCAACAATAAACAAACCTCCTATTCGACACGTATAACGATTGATATTTCACCCAGTAAAAAAGATTTGTACATTTAACAAACTTTTTATTATCCACAAACATCCACAACTATCATGTTGTTAATTTTACAAAAAAATATTCGTAAGATTAACCGATTTTTTTGTAAAACCGACATAAAAAGAATTATGGACGTTTGTTGACAAGGAACGCTGGTACCTAATTTAATGTGTACTATCTCCCAAAAATCAACCGCTCGAAGGTTGCGATCTGAGTTTTCAGGTAGGCCATAACGAAAAAAAAAAGTTTGTCCGACCGGGAAAATCTCGATATGTCTTGACGATCGAATCGAAACCCCATCGACACATCGACATTGTTTTCAGGATCGTCGAGGTCCGAAGGAACCCCGCACGGAACAAGAAGAAGAAGCCCATCGACGAGGATTTCCCGCGGCCGCGGCAGCGCCTCCTGTCGGCAAAGAGGAAAGCTGCATTCGTCGTCGATAATTCCTCGAGGAAGCGGGTCAAGGCAGCACCGACGCCTTACATGAACACGAGATCGGTGACGAGAAAGATGCACACGGTAGGCGCGACGTACCAAGCGCCGACGCTTCACGACGCAATCGAGTGGAAGGAGTGGCCGGCGCACGGAATGCACGAGAGGCCGATTTGGCATCCGCAGGTCGGTCTGGCGTTCGAGTACGTCGACCGGAGCTTCGTCAGTCTCGACGGTCGGACCTACCGGGAGATCATCGACGAGCCGGTCATCGAGGTCGTCTCGGTCGATCCGCATCCGGAGCGGCTGAACAAAATTTCCCTCTCCCGCGCCGGACGAAAACTCGACGGAGCGTCGTCGAGCGATTTTCTCGGAACCGACGCTGGCGAAGCTCGCGACCTCGAGCCAATTAAATCCTTCGAGGCTTGCATGCACGGCAGCTTGCACTCCGTCTTGGCCTTTTGCTCCAGAGTCGTTGCGCCTGCGTACAAAAAAAATGTCGATGCTAAATTACGGCGAACATGTCGAGGCAACGCTGTTATCGACGAGGTCGAGAAAGTACCGAAATCTGCCGATCCTGGCGAAACGCTCGCGTCTTCGGGAGAAACTCCCGAAGTTCCTCGTCCACCGAGCACGAGCTCGTCCTCCGAAATATCGAAGTTTCCGGTCGTACCGAGGAGAACCATAAGCTTCACTAACGTGAGGAACATCCAGGGAAACATCTTGCAGGAGGTCTTCAGTCGCTCTTCGAAGAACACGCTAATTTTCTTGAAGCCGACCGACCCACCGGCCAAGTCCGAGAAAATCCCCAAAACTTCGTCAGCCAATGCGGGTCGAAGGATCGTCGGAGACGCCGAGACGGTCACGGCCGAGCTGAGTCTCGCCAAGCTGGACGACAGCGCGATAAGCGACGAGGCGCTCATGGAAATGTCCTCGATGTACAACAAGGTCCTTCCGAGCGATAAGACCGAATCTGCTTCGGGGAATTCTTCGAGGTCTGCGGTGGATTGCAAACGCCCGGTTGCCGCCGGCCTTGCGGCGAGGCTTTCGAAGACGTCGAGCGAGGATGCGCGCGAAGATCGCGCCGATGCGGCTCCTCGATTACCGTCCTCGAATCAGGCTTCAGAAATTGCGAAAATTCTCGCAGAGTACAACGAGAAAGCGGCGAAGAATTGGAGAGCCAGAAGAGTTTGTTGTCCCGCCTCGAGCGCGAAGACTGTAAAATTTGAGAAGGAGTTTAGCAATGTTAAGAACAACAGGACGACTTACTTTTCACTGGTCGAGCAGTCGAAGAGCGTAAAGGGAGACGAGGACGATTTTGGTAAACCGTCGACTCATCGCGAAGGGAACGTCCTTCCCAACCAAGAGAGTACGAAGAGTCCACCGGAAGTTCCGGGCAAGTCCGTTCCAACAACGGTTGTTAAGGCCGAAGATGTTGGCAGGGAAACCGAGAACGACGGTCGAGCGATGGATCTGACGACTGGCAAAGCGTCGGTTGAGAGGGAAGAAAAATCGACCGAAGGCGTTTCTGATGAATCGATGAATCGACAGTGGCTCGAAGAACTTATCGAGGACACGGCGCTGCTGTACTGCGCCGCGGCTGGCGTTCGCCAAGAAGACGTCGCCGACTACCTCGACACACTGGATTCTTCGCAGAGCATACAGTGGCTGGGCTCGTGATAGAGAGCTCTTGGTAGATCCAAAAAAATCGATTAGTATAAAATAAACAAAAAAACATTTAGAAAGAAAAGGAGGCTCCGACGGATGAGAGATTTACGAACGGAACATACTTTTGCTTACCCGATTATCTTCGTCCATTGAATGAAATTTATTTATTCATTTATTTGTTATTTTTATTTTTCGTTAAACGTGTATTACGTATCTTGAGACTATGAAAACTGTTCGCTCAACTTTTTACCTGCAGTTATCGTGCGTCAGTGATAAAATAAAAAATACTTTCTAGTGACTGATAATACGTTCGTAATTTGTAACTCTTATAATGAACTTTGAGAATAATAAAAGTGACGATACGAAACATGAATGACCCTCGGTTGTTGTTTTGTGGTTCTTCGTGGCTAGTTTCCTGATCGTAGATACAAAAAGAAATCAATTAGTATGGAACTAAAAAAAAAAAGAAATGGAGGCTTCGGTGGATGAACGATTTATAATCACAAACACACACTTTTGGTTATCTTCGCACATTAAATAAAAATGATTCATTTATTCATTTATTATTTTTACTTTTTCATTCAAAGTATATTACGTAGCTTAAAACTGTGCTAACTCTCCGCTTAACGTTTTACGTGCAGTTATCGTGCGTCAATGAAAAGTTACCCGACTAGTCTATGAAAAAATAAATAAACGTAAAAAACACTTTCTCGTGACTGATAATACGTTCGTAATTGATAACCCCACGAAAAAAAGTAGAAAATACTTTCTAGAGACTGAGAATATGTTCGCAATTGATCGTAATGAACTTCGAGGATAATAAAATTGATACGAAACCCGAATGGTCCTCGGTTATGATTTTAAGTCTTGTGTTTCTTCGTGGCGATTGTCACACCGTCGTTCACACCGGCGTGAATGCAGAGCACGAAGATCGCGAGGATCGCCAAGTAGAGGAGAAGCAAAGCCGCGATGCCGAGCTTTCGTTGTCATTCTTTGCTGATCCGACGCTTGCGGCGTCCGTGCCTAAAAAAAATTAAATAAACCCTCATTAAAACGGAATGCAACGAGGAATTCCCAAGGAATTCGTTCGAGCAATAAGACGACGTACGTTACTCTCTCCGACTCCGATTCGCTGCAATCGCTGCGGCTCTTGTCGTCATCGATCGACGCTTCGGAGGACTCTTCGCTCTCGTCCCTCACCCGCTTCGCAGAACTTTTATCATCGTTCCTCGTTCTCTCGCTGTTCTTCGCACCGTCATTGACCTTCTTTTCCTTCTTTGCGGAGCTCCCTCTCTCCGCTCGCCTCTTGCTCCTTTTCTCGTCCTCCCCGGCAACTTCCCTTCTCGATTCCTCCCGATGAGTCGAATTCTTCTTACCCTCGCGTTTCCGATGCTTGTCCCGCTTCGAAGAATTTCGAGAGCTCGACGTCGAGTAACCCGTGTCTTGTCTCGCTTTCCTGCGACACAATTATTTAAAAATACTTAATTGACTGTTACCATTATTATTGTTATTATTATTATTAACAATTATTATTATTATTATTATTATTATTATTATTATTATTATTATTATTATTATTATTATTATTATTATTATTGTTGTTGTTGTTGTTGTTGTTGTTGTTGTTATTATTATTATTAAGGGATCATCTCAGTGTGACCGCCCGAAAAATCACTCATTTCCGCGATTCTTTTTTTCATGGTTAGGATATCCTAATCGGTCCGGATTTTTTAAATAAATTAAAGCAGCGATGAAGCATACAAAATGATTTTTGTTGCGGCGATTTTTTTAGTTTTTTATTATTGTTATTAATTATCAAAAATGTTGTAAAAGAAAAGAGTCCTAATCGGTGTCCACTTTTTCGGGCTCAATTTTGATCTCCAACAAAAATTTCAAAAAGATTATTAATCTGTAGGAAAGCCGCTATCGTCCTATGGAGCCTTTTTTTATTTTTATTTTTTTACAAAATTGCGGCGATTTGAAGAAAAAGTAGTGAATTTGGCCTTTCTTTCGACAGATTTTTGAGAAAAAAAATAGGAAGTTAAAAAAAAGCTTCCATAGGACGATAGAGAATGACAAGAAGAATGTTCTGTAAAAATTTTAAATCGATAGCTTGAAAACTCTTCTCTCGGACACCGTTTTGAAAAACACTATTCCGAGAAAAACGAGCTTAAACTTTGAGATCAGGATGTGACGCTCCGTTCCCTTTCTCTAAGACGTTCCCTTTCTCTAAGAAATGCTGTAGTGACGAAAATAATTCGAATTTCGATTAAAAAATTTAACAGCATGTTTGTAACCGTGTATACTATCCGATAAAAAAAAACGATTTTTTTGAAAATTTCACACTGAGATGATCCCTAAATGATATTTACAATACAAAGTTCGGTGAGTATCTCGATATCTATAATTTTTTTTTCTCCGTAAGATTCGCGCATACCTCTTCCTCCTTTCGAGATTCTTCGGCGATAGCTCGTATCTGTCCTGTTCCTCGCTGGATTCGGACTCGGTCTCCGAGTCGTTGTCCTCTATGTCGCGGATGCGTCGGTGCTTTCGTCTTCCCTCGTCCGTGAAGCCCTTGCCGCGATTATTCTTGTACATGTCTCCGCGCGACACGATGCTTATGCTCGGCATCTCGTAACGGTCGCACCGTTGCTTTCGTTTGTTTCGCTTGTGCTTGCTCTCGCTCTGTACAACGTAAAGCCTGTAGAGCTGAAGCAGTATGACGAGTGTGTTCTTGCAAGTGAAGAATATATTCATGTAGCTGACGATCTGATAGTGAATGATGAGTATGAGACGAAAGGCGAGGAAGGGACCGTCCTGAAGGAGCATGTTGAGCGCGATGCCCCAAACGTCGATGCTGCAGCAGCTCGTTTCGGTCCGGACTTTCCTCTTCAGTGCCGTGCCGGACGACAGCCTCGACTTGCGAGATTTCGTCGCGGTGAGTACAACGGTGAACTGCATCAGCGACCACGACCAGATGCCCAGCGTCAAGTAGACGAGAACTGTTTCGCGAGCGATCTTGTCCTCCTTGAAGGAATCGAAGAACTCGATTATGTCCGCTGCGGTGCCGATGTACACGAGCAACAGCTGACTCAGCTGATCGCGTGTCAGGTCACCCTTCGGCAGCATCCATCGTCCGATTATGAGGATCAGCATTAGAAACTGCTCTATCAGCGTCACCCAGGTCTCCGTCGATATCTGGATGTCCGGGAGACGAATATTTACCTGCGGGAATATATAAACATTACGTTTCGTTGCAGATCACGGGAAATTATAATTTTTCAGTAGAACTAAATGAAAATTCGCGCCGGAAGCGAAATTAACTTTTTACAACGAATCAATAACTGATTGACTCATTGACTCAATGACTCAATGACACAATGATTCAATGACTCAATGACTCAATGACTCAATGACTCAATGACTCAATGACTCAATGATCCAATGATCCAATGATCCAATGATCCAACGATCCAACGAACCAACGATCCAACGATTCAACGATTCTATGATTCTACGATCCAATGATCCCATGATCCAATGATCCAATGATCCAATGATCCAATGATCCAATGATCCAATGATCCAATGATCCAATGATCCAATGATCCAATGATCCAATGATCCAATG
>JAPYZD010004641.1:0-13537 GCA_030522725.1 Ichneumoninae sp. B BG-2022a | reverse complement strand
AAAACGGTAAATTTTTAGAAATTTCTTCTATCGCTTTTCCGATGCGCCCAGCAACCCGCAGTGGGTCTACAATTTTTCTCTTAAGAGTCAGATTGACGACAATGCTCAAAGAATTTTCATTTTTCAATATCAATCGATCAGGATTGCAGAAAACCCTTGAATATTTCCAACTACGAAAACGACAAATTTTCGACCCAACGAAACTTCGCGAAGATTCGATGCTCGCTGGTCGTGCCTCTCGCAGATGTTTCAAGGTCCAATGAAGTACCGTGGCCAACGCGCCCCTGCCCTGACACGCCGCGAAGCGTCCGCCGCTTCGAAGCGTAGTACAATACTGTACAATGCCGCTCATTGAATCGGACCCGCGGTCCCCCGCTCCGGGAGCAAAAGCCGTGCCCTTTCTGACGGTCCCCGGAGTCGAGACTCCGCTCCGCTGCGAGGCAGGCTTCTCTGGATCCGGCATTCTAAGGCTCTCGCTCCGCTCGCAGGGAACGCGAGGCGCCAAGTGCCGTGCACTCTGAATTACATCCCGAATAAGACCCGAGATGGATTTTAAAAAATTATAAAAAATCACTTTAAAAAAATATAATAAAACCCCCTGGAGTTTCACTAAAAGTACCAAACTGTCTCGAAAACAGGCGAAAAAGGTTAGTTCAATTACAATCTCGGCGGAGAACGGACTTGACGGGGCTCGGCAAATCACGTACGCTGCGAAGAACGACACGGAGAGGGAGAAAGAGAATAAAGACGGGCTTGGGACTCGCCATGTTGTGAGCGAGATTTTGACGCGGCTTCGCGTGCGATCGCTGTGACGTTGCAGGTGCCGGCCAGATTCCCGACGAGTTTCGAAAGTTCTTGTAAATGCGACGTTCCGCGTCGGGTCGAGAAGTTCGCCGATTTGTAAAATCCGCCGGGCGTCGAGCGAACGAAGAACGGTACATTTATTGAAAGTAAAGTAAAAATTAAAACTGAGTATAAAAACAATGAAATTAAACGAAACGAAACAATCTGTGCGTCATAACGAGCAATCTGGATAATTTCCAAGAGGATTTTACATCGAGAGTTCCTTCCGCGAGAGCGCCATAGAATTTCCGTGCATCACAACAAGTGCATCGTCCGCGTATAGAAACGGCTGTAAGACTCTCCGGGTCTCACGGCTTTTTTTTCCCGACGCATCGGCATATCCGCGCGCCGTAAGTGGATCGACTGCGGTTCGTTCCGGCTGCGCAGTCGGCTTTGTGTTGTCGACGTAGTTTTGTTGTGGCATTAGGAATTAAGTGCCTCGGGCATTGTGACTAATTTTTCTCACGAGGGCAACGCTACCGGTGCTCGCCGTCGTGCACTGGACGGATATTCCCGAATGCCCGTGGAGTGAATGTTTCCTTTCACTTCGTCGTTGAAAAATCAGTGTCGCCGATACACGGTCGCCCTCCGAGCGCGCGGTCCCCGGAGTTTGTCGTCCTGTAACGAACGACACAATGCCGTGTCGAGTGTTACGAATTATTTGACAAAAAACCATTAAATAAATCAATCGCGTACGGTGCACGTGCTCGTCTCTCGACCGAATAATCGCGACGAGATCGGGTTACTTGAGGAGGCAAAGCAGAACGTAGTGTGTGTGAACAGGTGGTCGGTCAAACGACGTCGTGCGACCTCCTCGACGCGTCAAACTGAACAGGCCTCAAAAAAAGTTATCCATAATCAAAAGAACACCAACGGAAGACAAGTAATTTTTTGTCTTAAGCACCGAAGACAAGCATTTAAAGATAAAAAAATTTGCCTGTATCGCGAAGAATCCGGAATATAGTCGCGTGTAGCGCTGGAGGGGAACGAGAGGAGTGTAGAGTGGGGGAAGTGAGTGGTGGGGGGCCGGCGCCTGCGTCGTCTTTCGTTTACACACACACACATATATATAAGCGTGTACGATAGAACGGCGTGTAGACCCCGGCGAAAAGGTGCCCGAGCCGTGGATCTTGGGACGATCGCTCGTCGAGAAGACTTTTCAGGTCAGGCTGACCCAGATTTCGGCCGGTAGCCGCGCGCCGGCGAGGGAGGGGTCTCGGCTCCCCGGGAGCACGGGGGCGACGAGGAACACGGAAGACGTCGAAAATTTTTCGGTGAAATGGAACGCGGCCTGGCCCGAAGCTAAATTAGCCGCCATGTCAAATAAAAACAAGGCCCAGCAGCAGCCGCAGCAGCCCCAGCCGCAGCAGCAGCACCATCAACATCAACATCTACACTCGGGTTCGCACGTTTTAGGAAAACAAGCCGAACAGCAGCAGTCACCGCCGCAGTATCAACCGCCGCCGCAGCCGACCGTCGGGATACTCAAGAATCATCCGCACTTCGGTGCCGCGAACTCGGCACCGAGCACCGTCGGACACTCGAACGCGACCTTGAACCATCCCCAACAACAGCAACAGGGTCAAGTTCATCGTACGGTAACTGGCATCAAAGATGCCCACGGTAAATTTTCGGCACCGCTCGAGCACGTACAGCAATCGTCTATAATAACGAATTCGTCGAAAAATTCCAATCATCCGTACATACCGTCGAGCAAGATACCGAGCGGACAGTACCTCCCGCCCAATAGTCAATATCCCACCGCCGTACCCATATCGGTACCAAGACAGAGAATAACCGACGAGGAACTGCTCCGCCTCGGACCTGTGGAGATGCTCAAGTTCGTCAGAAAGACCGAGAGTGACATTGCGAGGGTCGCCGCCGAACAGAATCGACAGATACAGAGTTTGGTGAGTTTTTGGACTGTGTGGGTGCGAGATTTTTTTTGTTATCGTTTGAACTTTGCTTCGTTGATGAATAGCCAAAAATATTATGATTGGGCAACAATTCGATACGGAACGCTCGTCAATGTAAAGTGTAAAAAGATTTTGATCGTTAAGGTAGTTCAGGCGGACAGCCTGAGCACACGTGAGTTCAGAGAGAATTGAGAGAGGAATTGTGAACACTTCTAAATGAGATAAAAATCTGAAAAAAATCAACCATATGGAAGGTACCGGAAAGATTGATTTGGCATAATAATAATTCCAAAATGTTATTAACAAATTAACGGAAAAAAATGTAACAAATCATCCGGCAACCTAACTTTTTTTTGCGAAATTGATTTGTTAATGTTTCTGAACACGTATGAGTTTTTTCTGAATTTTGTGTCATTTTTGAAAATTGCGTTTTTAGTTAATAAAAAAACGTAACATTCAAAAATTACATGAAATTCTAAAAAAAATTCATAATTATTCAAAAAGATTAAAAAATTGTTTTTATGTGACCAAAAAGTTAAGTTGCCGGGGGTTTTTTTTAACACATTTTTCTCATTCATTTGTTAATAACATTTTGGAATTATTATTATGCAAAATCAATCTTTGCAGCACCTTCCATATGCTTGATTTTTTCAGATTTTTATCCCATCGAGAAGTGTTCACAATTCTCTCTGAACTCACGTGGGCTCAGACTGTCCATTAGTACTATCTTAAAAGGGGATTGTACGCCAGTTTTTGATTTTTTATTACTTTTTACGTTTATTTCTATCTAGAAAACTTAGTGTCAGATTCGGTAGGGTCTGCCCGATTGTTTCCAATTGATCGAAAGAATCGAATGGTAATTTTTTTTACTTGACCAAAAAAGAATGGAAATACAAACATTGTGTTGGTATTGTTTTTCGTGAATTATCTTCGTCAATTAATTTTTGACAGTCCTCACAGCTAAGCTTCGAGCGCTCGAAGAAGCCAAATAGCCAGAAAAATTACGATTAAACGATAAAATTAATTAATCGATAAAAATTAAATTAAAAAATAAAAAGATTTTTCTCATTAAATGTAGATTGTATTCCAGTTTAAAAAAATTATTACTCTTCATCTTCATCTTCAACTAGAAAACTATGTGCCGGATTCAGCAGAGTCTGCACGATTATTTCGAATCGTTTGGTAATTTTCTATTTTTCGAGAAAAATAAAAATGGCAATGCAGATTATGTTGACACTGTTTTTCACAAATTATTTTTGTTAAATAATTTTTAATCGTCCTCGCAGCTGAGTGAGCTGCGAGCGCTCAAGGAGGCCAATCAGCGTCTCAGCGACGACAACCAGGAGTTGCGCGACCTCTGCTGCTTCCTCGACGACGACCGTCAGAAGGGAAGAAAATTGGCTCGGGAGTGGCAGCGTTTTGGTCGTTACACGGCGAGCGTGATGCGCCAGGAGGTATCGGCCTATCAGAACAAACTGAGGCAACTCGACAACAAGCAGCAGGAGCTGATAAAGGACAATTTGGAACTGAAAGAGCTCTGCCTCTATCTGGACGAGGAGCGAGGAGGCGGTCAGAGGGACGACGGCGATGGTTCCAGTTCGAGTACGAACGCGGAGGAAACGGTCCTCCCAAGGTCATCCAGGCACACTTCCATGTTCAACGGTAAATCTTTTCGACCATTTTTCGATATTCCACGACGAAGTTTCAAAAAAATTACAATATATAATGTATATGAGGCATTCCATACCGATTTTTTCGAAGCTTTTTTTAACTTAAAAAAACAATTTGGAAAGATTTTCAAAAATTACAAAAAATGCAGCGTTGCATATAAAAATGGTGAAGCGATAACCCATAATCGACGGGTTTTTTCTTCTAACGTGTTTCACTGTTATTAAAAAAAAAAAAATAGACGGTGACGGAGACACCCTCGAACTCTTATCTTAAAATTTCTTTTATATATAACACAAGATTTTTCAGAATTTTTCAGATTTTTAATTATGTAGATCAATAAGTTCATTTCATTAATCATAAATAATGAACAATTTAAAAAAATCTAATAAAAAATCTGAGTGCTCTTGAGAGTTAGTTAAGTTATATAAAAAATCGCGATCCCAATCCAAGATGCGAAGGGTTAGATCCAGGTCGAAATGGTATGGAATGTCCCATGTACAATTAAATCCATCTAAAACAAGATTTGAAAAAACTACGCACAGTCTGGCGTAAATTCGACATGCAAACGAATTTACCGCGAGCAGTCGAGGACGTTTTTGGCATCTCACGCTGTCTCTTCCAGCTCTCTCTCTCTCCCACGCTCTAGGCTCTAAGGCTTCATTAGCAGCGTATTTTCGAACCGTACGCTCACTAGGTTTATATAACATTGTAACCTTGTGTCCAGCGGACCTTGAAGTCCTTGAAGTGCTGGAACTGTCCTTGAATTTTGCCTGTCCTTGAAAAAGGCCTGGAATGTCCGTGCATCCCCCCCCCCCCCATAAATTTGAGCTTGTTTTAAAATGTATATTATTAGCGACCATCCTAAAAAAAAGTGTATCTCAGGTTCGAAGAGATACATGTATAAATTCGCGCATACTGAGTGGTTTTTTTTTCTGAACCGATTCCAACGTAAACGAAAACGGTTATCGTACTAAATGTTATTTCGTAGGTCGCGCGCGATATGTATATTTTATACAAATGTCCCATCACAACCTGGAAATTGTCCTTGAATGTCGTACGAACTTTTCACTGGACACCATGTGTAAACCGTAATTCTGTACTGTATCAATCCACAATTTTCCTCTCAACTGCACTCATCTTATGTAAAAGTGCTCGTTCCGTAAACTAATAAACATAAACACAATCCGTCGTTTCGCAGATCAAACTATGCAATACGTCCGAAGTCTCGAGCAGCGAGTCAAGCAGCTGGAGGAAGACAAAAGCGCGCTACAAGCGCGCGCACAAACTTGGGAAGCACCGCCGGGCGAGGTGTGGGAGAATCCCGGAAGTCCGACGGACAATGCGAACCTGGGTGGTCGTCCCGAGGCAGTGGTGCGAGCTCTGCAGGTTCTCGAGGTCAGGGAACAGCTCGAGAGGGAAGCCGGCCACGACGGCGAAAAAGCGCTCGTCCGAGAAATGTGCAACGTACGGTCATGGAAATATATTTTTTTCTACGAGATTTCCTGGAAAAAAAATATATGTATATATTTATTTCAAAATGTTTGTCTGCAGGTCGTCTGGAGAAAGCTCGAGGAAGGACCTCAAACGAGACGCTGAGTCTCGGAAACTGGAAGCTCAACTTTTATTTAATATAATGGGTATTAAAAATCAATCTGCCACGCTATGATACTAAGTTAGATAGTAACAATCTCAGTGGACAGGAGTCTTCCGCGTTTGTCGTACCGCAGCCTTTTAGTATTATTTCAACTGTATACATAAAGATTTATGTAGATAACGACTGTATTGTATAAATGTTACGTGTTTTTACGGTTATATATATATATATATATATATTTATATACATGCATATGTATATCAACACATTACAAATGTTTTATGTATATTATCTGCAAATTAATTATCATGTAGTCGGGCGATAGAATCTATTTATACGGAAAAAACATTTAGCGCCATCGTCTTGCCTTCCACCAATGTTAATAAACTCTATTTTTCATTAAGACACCGTGTACTGAATCCCGTCTCCATATTTTACGAGCAATCATTTTTTCTTTGTGGGTCGTTAGCGATAGTCGTGAAACAATGGGGAAAGAAAAGTATCAGGAAAATATTAAATGGTGCGGTTCGGTATAGGAACGCAGCCGGGCTACTCTCGAGAATGTGTACGTACCAAGGCCGCGCCAACGGATTCTAATAATCCACCCCCTTTCTTTCGCGGTAATTATTTCGGACGTTTACTTTGGACCCCGGGGGAGTTTTTTTCGAATAAAAGGAAGAACTCGCGAGCTTTCAGCTTTAACGCGAGTGGATGCACGCTGAATACGCAGGCACCTTCAAACATACCTTTCTATTTTTAACGGCTCAAAGAAACTTCACCGCTCAATGGCAGGGTGCTAGATTGCCCTACATACAAGCCCTCAAGATCTTTCAATGAGTAACACTCCGCTGACAATCTACGATTGAAATGTTTCGCGAGAAAAAAAAAAGGTAGAAAAAACGACAGTGAAATGTACGAGTTTCGAATGAGGTTGAATCTCGTGAAAAAGAAAAAGAAACAAATGTGAAATAAAAAATAAATAAACGACAATTGACACGTCTTTTATGCTAAATAAAAAAAAATGATTATCGGTTATTGATAATAAAAATCGATTTATGCGATAGTGATTTGCGAAACCCACTAACTACGTTTATCGCATCGACCTCGAGGTCCTCGAACGTTGCAGAGGATGCTCCAGAAAGGGTCGCGAGAAAAAAAGGTGCAAAGTAATTTGCATATGATGTGTTCAGATATGAAAGCTCTTTAGAAGACGCGCTCGAGACGTACACTTGATAATGTGGTTGAATCATCGATCACTTGCTTATACCAGCATCAAGTGTGCACTGTTGTTCTGGAAATAACACAGGTAGCGAAAGACATCTGGTATCAAAAAGTAATCTAAACGTGTTACATATGTCCGTCCGAATGGTAACTATAAGCTATCCTATATCAATAAGTTAACTTTTGGACGCAGCTCATAGTTAGCATGCGGACGGACATATGTAGCCGATTAAGATGACTTTTTCCTAACAGACGTTTTTTTTGTTGTTACCTGAGAAGAATTGAAGCAAGATGTTATCGTAGTTCTGACAGCACTGGGCGATGAAATATATTTTATCAAAATAAAATTTTAAGAGTTTTCCTGTTTCATGAGTACTGCTATTCGATACAAACACTAGCAGACCTGCTTGCGTAGTTTCAATATTGTTTTAGTATATAGTCTTCAATTGTAAGTATTAAGGTTGTTGTGGGGTGCGCGGTGTGCGGTGCGGTCGGTGTGCGAGAGAGACAGCTGATTGTCAGTTCCGAATCGAAGACGACCAAGAGTTTTTCATTTATCAATATTTAAATAACGGTGCTGTCAATCTTCTTCGGAAAATGCCAAACGTTAAAGCGACTATCATTTGAACTATACATAGGTTTTGTATGTACGTTGTAGCATTTTCTTAGCTGTTAGAACGTAAATACGGCGAATCGTTGCGAATTCTCCATAAGAGTAATGCAATGAGTTGCAAAATTTACGATTTTTTTTCTCATTAACGATACTGTACATCGTTCTGAAATTTAAACAGACTATTCGCAAGGGGATAATATACATTCGCAAAAATTTTCATTGCAGTGGTAGCATTTTGACTTTACCCCACAACGACCTTAAAAACAGCGTTCATATTTCATGTCGATGTATGAATGCCATAACGGCATACATAGGCCATGCGTGGGTATACCCTTTATGCTCTTCTGGCATTAGACCATCGATATAAAGATTTTTTATAATTTCCCATCCATCCCGATTATGAAAAAGGATATCCTTTAGACTCGTATATTGGATGTCATTTATCAGGTACCGTTCCGTCAACCTTTATCTGGTGTCTATAAGCCACCGTTGAGATCACGATTAGCTTACCCAGGTAGCAAAAAGGCATCTGGTATGAAAAAGCCCTCTACATGGATTACATATCCCCGTCGGACGGACATATGGGTTACATGTGTCCGTCCGGATGGTAACTAGAAAATATCCGGACATATGTAACCCATTTAGATTACTTTTTCATACCAGATGTCTTTTTACTACCGGGATATGATAAACGTAAGTCCATTTAATAACATTTAAAATGATGTTTTAACGTGTTCGTTATTGGGCGACAGTTTCGTTTTTGATGAGATATCATGAATGGCGAAAAGTCATCATTTCGATAAAAGTTACATGTTATCAAAAAGTTAACGGTTAGATCACCATCAGATTATGGAAACTTTAGGTCGATTTCGTGAGCTTTGAAATTACGTCTATCGGGTCCGTCCATTAGATAGCGTAAAGTTGCAGTTTCGCTTATAATTCCGTCACCGAAATGTTGACATTTCGGCGGACATAAGTGATACTGTTGGTATTACAAAAGGATATCCGATGACTAACGAAAAAAGTCGTCCTTAACTTTCGTGTGGCATCGTTCCGATGCATTTAGGATAACTTAATGCTATCTGGGTAAATGGTAAGCATTACATGTTTTCCATTTTTTAAAAATGAATTATAGTTTATTTATAAAAATCGATTTATGCGATCGCGATTGGCGAAACGCACTGACAACGATTATCGCCGTGACCTCGAGTTCCTCGAACGTTGCAGAGGATGCTCCAGAAAGGGCTTTGTGAATTACCTAACGAGGCTTGGATAGCGAAAGCTTACGGTCGGAAATGCCATACGAGAGCTTTCGCGGAGTTTGCGCGTATCGCAAATTGGAGAAGCCGGCGTTGTAGCCGGTGGTGGGGAAAAAGTAAGGGATGCCGAGCCTGAGAGACATGAGAGTTCATCGGGGATGTGCGTGTGCGGAGGCCTCGCGGAAGACAACGCGAGGTTCGTCCTTTTAGCCGTTGTCCTTGCAGCCTACATGGTCGCGGGTGCCGCGCTTTTTCAAAGGCTCGAGGCTGACGTCGAGATTCGGCAGGTGTGAAAACTCAATGTGAATTGTAATAAGTTAAACGAAAAGAAATAAAATTTTTTAAAATGTTTAAACATAAATACAAAAATGCGACGACAATAAGACTCGCGAATTTCTAATTGTGCATCTAATAAATGTACGTGTTAAACCGTGTAACGTTAATTTTTGAATGTAGGCCACCGAATTTTGGCGCGTTTACGAAACGTTTCGGAAACATCACTTGCGCAACGGTCCTCAAGCTCTTCAGCGTCTGCATGAGCTCCTATATGCCTATGGGAACGCATCTTCTACGGGGATTATCAACAAACGGAGACGTTGGGATTTTTCGGGAAGCTTTCACTTCGTCGGGACAATCGTGTCTACCATCGGTAATTAATCGATCGATAATCAGTGAAAAATTGTTGAAAGACATTGAAAGTGCATTGAAATTCATGAAAATTAGTCCCATAATTTTGCATCCCATCGAACACACTTTCAATTCCAAAGACGTATTATACACGTTCTTTAACCTACTTTTCTGTACTCCTACTTAACACGTTTATGTCACTGGCTGCATTACAGCTCCATTTCCGAGAAAAATAACAAAAAATACTCTGCAACTCCATTTCCGGTTTGAAAATCTCGATCTTCGACCGGAAGTGATGTCATTTCTAATGAAAATCTAATTTGTCAACCGGACATGACGTCATGCTGGAAGTACGCCACTTCCTATTTGAAAATCACATTTTCCGACCGGAAGTGACATCATACTGGAAATACGTCACATCCGGTTTGAGAATCTCATTTATCGACCGGAAATTATGTTATGCTGGAAATACGCCCCCTCCAGTTTGGAAATCTAATTTTTCGACCGGAAGTGACACCTCACCGGAAATAAGTCACTTCCTGTTTGAAAATCTCATTTCTTTCGACCGGAAGTGAAGCCACACCGGAAATACGTCACTTCCTGTTTGAAAATCTCATTTCGTTCGACCGGAAGTGACGCCGCACCGAAAATAAGTCACTTCCTGTTTGAAAAATTCATTTCTTTCGACCGGAAGTGACGCCATATCGGGAATACGTCATTTCCGGTTTGAGAATCTCATTTATCGACCGAAAATTATGTCATACCGGAAATACGCCACCTCCGGTTTGAAAATCTCATTTTTCGACCGGAAGTGAAAGCACACCGGAAATACGTCACTTCCTGTTTGAAAATCTCATTTCTTTCGAAATGCGTCACTTCCTGTTTGAAAATCTCATTTCTTTCGACCGGAAGTGACGCCATATCAGAAATACATCATTTCCGGTTCGAGTATCTCATTTTTTCGATAGGCAATTACGTTACTAAAATATCGACGTAAATTCGTGCGATCGCAAAATAAACGATCTGTATCACTATCTGCGCGGATCTGTAAGACCGTTTTTGCAATGTCGGTTCTCGAACTATATCACGCGCGTGATAACAAGAGCTGGGTCAACGGCACTGCATGCACGAGAATGCAAGAAGAGAATTCTGGAATGTTAATATCTACGCCACGACCCAGTCTCCGTTGTACTTCTGTGTTATGCCTTTCTGCGCTCCCCCCCCCCCCCCCCCCCCCCCCCCCCCCCCCCCCCCCCCCTTGCATGGTTAATGCGTCGTGAAACTTACATTTCTCAAAGATCGCAATATTACCGAGCACCCGATTTTTCGCGACCAATGATCGATACCCTTGATATCTCGGTCATGACCCAATTTATTATATGTTTCACAGGCTATGGAAGTACAGCTCCTCAGACAACGGCCGGAAGAGCCGCGGTTGTACTGTACGGATTTCTCGGCTGTTCCGGTAGTAAAGATTTATCGTTGAAATAATTAAAAAAAAAGATGTACATACTTACCCAAGTTCCTTCTCGTCCTCCGGTCCTCCTCACCACATATATCGCATTCGTCAGGTGGGATCCTCTTCTTCAATCTCTTTCTGGAAAGGATAATCACATTTCTGGCATGGATCTTGCGGAGTCTTCATCTGCGTCGTTTGAAGAAGCGTCTGCAGAAGACGACACTCGCTTCGAGGCGTGTCTCGAGGCCGGGAGGAAATTCGCGGACAACGCTACCAGACATTCTGGACGACGACGACGACGACGTCGGTCTCGAACACTGGAAGCCGAGTGTTTACTGGGTCATGCTCTATCTGTCGTTGGCCTCGTGCGGAATAGCCTGTTGCGCCGCGGCTGTTTACGCGCCCATCGAGGGATGGGGCTACTTCGAGGCTCTGTACTTCTGCTTCGTCAGTTTCGCCACCATCGGTTTCGGCGATTTCGTCAGCGCTCAACAACCGAGTTATCCATACGTTCATTTGTGAGTCTCTCTTTGTCGTGAAAAGAGAAAAAGAATTTACGGGGTCACACGATGCTCGAAGGCTTCCGGATGGAATCGAAAAAAAGGAAACAAAAACAACACGCTAGCAGCGAACCGCAGTAACGCTGCCGGCGAAATAACGGCAGAAGCAGACGACACAATGCAGCCAACCGAAGAAGCGCTAAACTCATCGCTCATTGGCTGATGATCGTTCGAAAACGTGTCTATCCCAAGTAGCAGTTCTTCAGATTGTTACGAAAAAGTTGTCCGTTTGTTGACTTGTGACCGACAAAATGTTATCCGTAAGCTATAGCATGTCCCAAAGTTAACTTTTGGACATGGACAGCTTATGGATAACATCTTGGCGGTCATAACAAATCATCAGAAATATTGCTACTTGGAATCCTACCGGGGAATAACGCCAACCGTTATACTTTTAGCGAATAATACTTTTAGCGAAGTCGAGCATACGTGTGACCTCCTTAGCAACTTTAGTAACCGTTTTTTTTTTAAGAATAACTGTAGAATATCCGAAAAAATGACTGTAGTGCCAGGTCACTTTTTACTCCGTAGAAATAACCGTATTTCAAATTCTGGGTAGCGTGAGCTTCCGCACGCGCATGCGCAGAAGTTGAAATATGAACATTTTGCAGTTATTTGAAAAGACCGCGATTTTTTCCGGTTATTCTTACGGTTGCTGAAGACTCTAGAAGTATAAAAAATAAGTCGAAACTCGGAAAATAGATCGATGATTGTATTTATTTCGCTTTTTTTAATTTTCAGATACCGATTCGCCAACTTTATGTTTCTCGTCGTCGGATGCTGCTGTATATACTCACTCCTGAACGTAACTTCGATAGTGATAAAGCAGGCTCTCAACTACGTGATCCGGAAGCTTCAGTGCCAAAGTCGTGGGTTGGCGGCGCCACATCTGCCTCGAAGAAGATCGTCAATCTCGGCGATTTACTATCCGAAGAGGAGGTCGACTCGCGTCGGCGCCCGCGACTCGCTGAATTCGGAGATCAGCGTCGTCGACACACCGAGACGCCTGTCCGGCGAACTTATCTCGATGAGAGACTTTCTGTCGTCCAACAAAGTTTCGCTGGCCGTTATGCAGAAGCAGCTTTACGAAGCTGCGCAGCAGCAAAAGGGATGCAGCTCGGGTTCGACAACGCCCATTCATCAGTCCGCTTTCAGGCCCAGTGCCGTAGGACCGTTGGCCATTGCGTGCGAAAAATTTGAAAATATGAACGGCGCTAATAGATAAGAGGACACTGATCCCGAAGAAAATAACAATAATAACGGAATGATACAGAATAATTACAGCATACAGTAGAACCTCGATTATGCGAACCCGTCGCCGGATTTAGTTCAGATAATCGATACATTTTTTTACCGCATTTTAACACGTATGTAAATGAAATAACACTATATATTAAACTCCGAAACATATTTTTAACGTATTTCGTCCATTATGTAATTGCGGAACGCTTATTACTCACATAACAATTGGATGACATATATACATCGTAAATGGATCGTAAAAAACTGGGACTTCTTAAATGTGCTCTGATTATGTGCTTTATTTCTATATGAACTCTGAATGTCCTCTGAAAGATATGAAATGCCTCGAATTAGGACCACTGGTAGTTATTTCAAACATGTGAACTTAAGGAGGTTGGAGCGAGTGGTGTTCATTTTGTCTAAATTCGAGAAGTTCGGGCAAGAATTGCAAACACTTCCCAATGTTATAAAAATCTGAAAAAATTCATACTTATTATAGGCATTGAAAAGACTAATTTTACATAATAATAAT
>JAPYZD010004640.1:0-11448 GCA_030522725.1 Ichneumoninae sp. B BG-2022a | reverse complement strand
CTTTGGTATAAGCACTTGGATATCTAGATATTTCTCCTCTGAAAAGTTCGTGGCGAATATGCCCAAAATATTATCAATATCATGTAGTTTATTGACAAACTTTTCAAATCATCTATCGTGCAGCGCGTTTATACCTTTTAAACACATTTGCGACTCAGTTCCATCGTCGTTTCTACCGTTAATGAGCAAATTTTCGGAGTTTTTCTCACTGTCCTCATTGCCAGTCCCCCTGGTTCAATCCAGCCCCGGCTCACTTCTGTTAAAATTATATATTTCAAGTAACTTCTAGTAATCATTTATAAAACTATATATCGGCAAAGTTTTCATTCCGTTTTAGAATTTCACATCACCGAAACGCTTCCCGCGAGCGCTCAGTCTCTTAGGATCCTCTTCCTTTTTCCTTCCGATCCATGCCAATAACCTCCCTATCGTCTTATCGTCGACGAGCAGAGTGCACACGCCAAATAAATGAAAATACACAACCACCCAAAAAAAAAAAAAAAAAAAAAAAAAAAAAAAAAAAAAAAATAAAAAAAAAAAAAAAAAAAAAAAAAAAAATGGATAACCCGACGAGAGTGTTTCACCTTATCGAACACTCGGTTCTCCAAAAACCCCCCGTGATTCGGAACCAGGTAACGATATCAATATCACCAGTTCAATTGCGTCTCAGATAGTCGAACCCGAAGGTTCTCCCAACCGGTTTAAAAAACCGACAATATTCGTTACGAATTTTCGGCGTGCGTAGGGGGGGTTCTTCGATCTGACCCGAAGATTCGAGAGCTCGTTAGCGAAATCGAGAATGGTGGTTCGCCAAAACCAACGCTCCGCGCGTCTCTATAGTCACGATATTATAGTGTATGCATGCGATATACCGTTGGCGAAAAAGGAGTCGTTGCCTCTTGCGTGGCGCCCAATGCGATTCACGGAGCACCCACACCCGGGGCTTCGAGGAATTCTAAGCGATGGATCACTCGATAGTCGAGCTGAGACTTAAGCGATCGTAATACGCACGCAGGAGGATGCACAAAAGTAGCCCCGGGGAGGGAACGCATATTCCAACGCGCTCTTTTCTCGACGATCCATCTGCCTCTTTCTCGTATCGCGGGCCTTTTCGTTCCCCTCAACCCTTTCTCTCGTCCTCTCATTCGCCCCGCCAATCGCAGCATCTTGAGAGTTCCTCACCCGCGCCGCTTCTCGTCCCTCGTTCATGATACCTCCTCCTCGTCTCCCTCTATACTCTCTCTGTTATAATGGCCCGGGCAAACGTATTTATCGTGATTTATCGTTTACACGATCCTCCTCTCCGGCGTACGTGTGCCCGATAGGCTTTCGGCGATGCTGTACACTATATTCGGCGCGGTGTATAGGCGCCGTGCGATTACGTACGGTGAATTATTGATTGTCGGTGGATAGCATTAATGTATAAAACAAATAATGACCCGACCGAGCCGAAAGTGAATGGAGCTCTTTTTTTTTTTGTCGCTTGTTATTGTCGTTGCCGATAGCGGAGGACTTATGGACTCTATCGAGGAGTCTTTTTTTTTCTGAAAAATACCGATTAGAACTGTGAGAAAGGAGATTGTTTCGATGCCGAATTCGAGCGCAGTCGAAAGCTGCAATTGTAGTCTGATTCGTACAATTTTTGTTTGTATTTTTTAAAAATGCAAAGCTGCACGGAGAAAAGGAGCTACACTGAGAAAAAATATGGTATTTCCTTCTATAAGAATAGTGCCCAGGGGGGACGTCTATATAGATAGTTTGTGACAATATATACTCAATTGATTAAACTATGAATATAGTTACAATTATATTTTTGATAATTGTCGTAACTGTAAAATGTGGATGTCCCCCCTGCGAACTATTTGCTATGCAAGATTTTTTCAGTGCAGTAAACATGATCGATCATCTAAGAAAAATGACCATAGCACATAAAATTACGATAGCAGTAAGGGGCCAGGGAGCCACCCATGGCAGAAAGTCTCAGATTAGCCCAGAATTTTTGCCATAATATCTAAGAAAAATTCTTATAAATCCGGTACTTCCTGTCATAGGTGCCCTAGCGCTCAACTACTATATGCTATGGTAATATCTCTCAAGCGATATAGTTATTTTGACCAGATCCTTCTCACAGTGTGTAAACGTTCATTACGATATTTTCGAGAGAAATTTCCCGATTGCTCTCCACCAGGGTACGATTATTTTGGAAAATTGTAAAACTTCTTATCTCAAAAAAGAATACTTATTTAGTTATTTAGGAGACGAAGTATTTTTTTTTAGTTACACCCTGATAGTCTTCACAATTTTATGCACAGCACTCTTACTACAAATATATGCAATACAAGGTATTTGCATTTGAAGTGGAACAATTCAATAATATTGTCGAAAATAGGAAATTTTTTTGTTCGCATTTTTTTTTTTTGTAAACTGTTGTAGATGGCGTGTTTTTTTAGTTACAGACTGATAGTAGAACAGGATACGCAGGGTCTTAAAAATTGTACGTATAGGACTCTTAATGCAAATACATACAAGGTAGCAGGCGTTTGAACTGGAACAAGATACTGTCTTTGCAGTACTTCCGGTTCTCCACTCGAAATGCCCACGACCGTAAGTGCTGCCGAGTTTCGCTCCGGCTGATGTATCGGCCAGTGACGTTATAATAATGGAACTATAATTACCGTGTGTGTTTTAACCCGAGTACTTAAACACAGTCATTGAAAATTCAAGCATACACACCTCCACCGTCGCGCCATTATTTTCTTGAGCCTTGTCCGATGTTCGCTCGGTGCCTCTTTCCCTATCTCTCTGGATCTCAAACTCGCATACTCAGCTTATAAATTCACAACGGTGATAAATAACCCGAATGGCACTTTCGTCATATACTTCACGTGAGTTCCACAGGTCCGCTGTCGCTGGCCATTCCAAGGCGTTATTTATTCTTCCGACAACGTGTACGCGTCACAGTGAGCTGCCCAGTTTCCGAACCCTGGGACTCGGTACTTCAAGCTTTATTTTCTCAACTAACCGTACGATGGACGAAGCTCGAAATTACGATCCCAGCTAGATAAATCAACCTATCAACTTTATTTTAGTATATCAATTTTATTTTTATTGCTAATGCAAAATGTAAGTTAGCACTTCGAAAACTCTACTTTCGTCTCACACGAATACAGTCAATTTTTACTTTACCGGTTTCACCTTAAAAATTGCCTTCTTGCCGTACCAACTTTACCTTGAAAGTTGGCTTTTTGCCTTACCGATTTTGCCTTAAAAATTGCCTTTTTGCTTTACGAACTTTACACTAGTAAAAAAATACGGTTGAATCAACTAAGATTCGGGCAGGGACGTTCAACTAAATATTTTGTTGGTACAGCTAAAAAATTGGGTAGCTCAACAATTTGTTGGGTGATTTCATCAAAATATTTTTGAGCCATTAAAATATTTTGTTCGTTCAACAAAATATTTTCTTCGTCCAACAAAATATTTTCTTCGTCCAACAAAATATTTTCTTCGTCCAACAAAATATTTTGTTCGTCTCTGCCCAAATGTTAGTTGATTCAACTGTACTTTTTTATCAGTGTACCTCAAAAATTGAAACGAATAAACGATAGTTTCGCCGGTCGACTTTTCGAAAACAAAAATGAATCGAATATCAGCATGACAAATGAGCGAAACCGCTTGCAGAAAAAGGATTGAGAATAGAGCATTAAAAATTTACCGAAGATGCTTTCTGGCTCGTCGAACGCCTTAGCTGTTGATCCTTGAAACTCGGTGCTCTCGTAAATCGAGCCTGACTCGTGTGTAACGATCGAGGTGCGCAAGTTCCGATCGAGTTCGGCGGCCGAAGCAGCTTCTCCGTGACCGGAGGGCCGGGACGCGCGAATGTGAGGCGAGGAGAATAAGCGAAGCAGTTAGTTCGGTAAACATCCATCAATTCGTGGGCAGGGCACAGTGGTGGCTGCGAGTCCTCCGGCAGCCGGCAAAGGCTTACAGATGCAGCAACGGCTGACCGGTAAAGAGAACAGGCGTGTTCACTGCTCCGAACGAGCTAAGGTAATCACTGCTATTAGTCCGAACATTACTCCGGTGGTCCGCCAGTCTCTCTAGCACTCCATTGTAAAATGGACATCTTCAAGATTTTCATCAGTTATCCAGACAGTATCGTTAATAAAATTATCGCAAAAAAAATAAACCACAACAAATTGCCACGAAGAACCTGGTCAGGATTTCGAAAAGGCCGGAACTTTACAAATGAAATTAAATATATTTAATATTTATAAAAAAATTATTGTAAACAGAGAAGAGAAACGAAAAAAGATTGCCCGAAACAAATTCGTCGCAATTTCAAAAAAGAAATCGGTACTCATTTTAAAACTGAAATAAAGTATATTTTATATTTGTGGAAATTCATTGAAAAAATGATTGTAAATAAAACGCGAAAAAATTGCCAGGGACAAATTCGTCACGATTTCGAAAGGAAACGGTGGTCATTTAACAATAGAAAATGAAAGTATATTTAATATTTGTAGAAAATTAATATGTCAAAGATGACGGGTGGGTTTAGTTCCGAGATGACAATCGTTTACGACATAATCATTGGCAATATAGTGAGATGGGGCACGAGGCAATGGCCGAAGCCTGGCCGGCACGACGGCGAGTTTCGGCCCAGTCATTCGCAACCCCGGAACCCCGTGCGGAATTGGGCATGGTCGTCGAGTTTGTTTCGACGGTTTCACGAGGCGTGACCCACGATTATCCCCGAAACGAACGATGATGGATACCCTCGGTCCCGACTGTCTCGTGCCACGTCAGCGCCACTGGCGAACACGACAGCAGGTCAACAGCCGATTCTGCCCAGACTCTGCCCAAATAAAAAATCTGCCTGCGAACTCGAAAAAAAAAATGCATCATAATATAGTTCATATATATCATGATATTTTATCAATGTTGTTTTGCAAATATGCGAATACTACAGAAATTTTATTGTTCACGTAAAAAAAATTTTTTAGTCCACCATAATATATTTATAAAATATATTGGTTGATACTTTATCGGGATTTAATCAACATGGTTTTAAGAATATACGAACACGACAGCAGGTCAACAGCCGATTCTACCGAGACTCTCCTTAAACAAAAAATGTGTCTTCTCACTAAAAAAATAAAAATCCATAAGTTTATATTTTATAGATATTACGATGGTTTATCGGTATTTTATAAATAATATTTTGAGAATACGTGCGAGGGGAAGTGGTCGAAAAAGAAAAACGGGGCTTTTTTTGGGCGAGAGAAAGAGTGAAGCTCTATGCCTACGGACCTACAGGGAAGATCCGATAATATAGTACATTATAGCCCACGGTATTGCAAAGTATTGCACATTATAGTCCCGTATAGCCGGTTGAATTATAGGCGGGGCACCGGGTCCGTTCGGTTCCCATGTGTGACGGATGGCGCCCACCTGTGGATTCATTCACTAATCTCCTCGCTAAGCAAACAGCCCGAACCCGCACCCCGTCATTATCGCTGACGGCGTAAGTAGCGCCCACTGATCTGCTCTTCTCTTTTCCCCCGATATTTATCGTGAGCGTGGCAACGCGAATTCTCCTCTCACCGCTCTCGGTTACCCCTAACATCTCACCGTCCGATGCAAAGTTTTTTTTTCTTTTTTTTTTTTATTTTCAAGCTGCGATTAAAAGCCTCGATCATTTTCACGTCCGGTCGTCTTCACTCTCTGCTCCCTTTGCGCCACATTGATTTTCAACTTCCCCCACCCCTCCCCCCTCTAATCGTACTTTACGAACTTCGCCAACGGCAAAGCTGTCATTATGTACTGAAAGATAGGCACCGGTCGGCATTTTTCCCCTTGCTCTCGATTGTCTTTCATGGGATGTTCTCGCTTATCAGAGCCACCACCTGCCGAACGAAGTCGAGTCTGAAGCGGTACCCAATTAATCGTCATGTTCTAGAAAATTACTATCAATATCTAAAAATAAAAAAAAAATCTGGTTCTGTTGTGGTATTTTTATGTTATAAAAATTCTTACCAAAGTTAGACACCATCCCCGTCAGTATTCTTCCTCTTGCTCTCGATTGTCTTTACTTGGGATGTTTTCGCTCATCCGAGCCACCACCTGCGAAACGAACTCAAGACTAAAAAGTCCTACCCAATCAATCGTAATATTCCAGAAAATGATTATCAATATTTTTTAATTAAAAAAAATGGTCGTATTTTTTTATAGTATTTTGATATTATAAAAATTCTTACCAAATTTAGACACCATCGATTCTCTGTACATGGGAAGTTTTCGCTGATCGGCGCGACCACCCGCCGAATAAACTCGAGATTGCGGAGCGGTGTTCACTTAATCGCATTGTTCCACACCATTATCAATATTAAAAAAAAAATGTTTAAACGTTATTCCCGACCATAAAGCGATAATTGACCGTCGAGGCTTCCAGCTCGTATTGCTTTTCCGGCTGTACAGTGAATTAGTTGGTTCACCGGTACTAATTCATCGCTCCGTACTAGCTGCAGGTGAAGATAGCGGACTCGGGTTGGATAATCTCGTCGTTCGCGCACACGCCTTTGTATTCTTTATGGGCACCGCGAGCTTCGGTCCGAGAGAGAGCTAGCCGATGAACGCGTGTACACATACACATATGTGTTTCTATGCGCATGCCAGCAAAACCTATAATTACAGCTGCATCCGTACGCCGTTAGTTATGTGCGCGGCCCGTGAGAGGCTATCGGCATTTCGCCGCGGTGCGTTGTTTTCAATGCACTTCACTCGCGCAAACTGCATGTTGTTATTACTGTATGCAACTCGTATGAGAGATATGTCTCGACATCCCACATAGAGGGCTGCATATTATATATTATTAAATATTAAATATGTAATATGTATAGGTATACATTATATATATAGTGCGATCCAGAAAGCGAGGCATTTCCTTGTACCGGCGATTTACGAGTATAAAGATACCCAGTATAAATAAAAACCCACAACGCCCTTCTTTTATATACGCTAATGGAATATGAAATAGCAATCTCTTTAATGATCCTGATTGCCGGTGAATACCTGGCGAAACTGCCGACCGATCTTAATTGCCGTTGCACTATATTATCAGTTAATTTCGCGCAAGCTCTCTCGCACATGTCCAGGATACTTGCGCGTGCGAGGGACTGAATGGAGCAGGAACGAAGTGCAGACGCACTTGGGAGCTCACGAACGGTTCTAAAGTTATCTTAAAAAATAAGGATTAAAGGGAAATTATAAATCCGGTTTTACTGGAAATCTACTGGAAATTTACTGGAGATTTACTGGAAATGTTCTGGAAATGTACTGGAAATGTACTGGAAATGTACTGGAAATGTACTGAAAATGTACTGGAAATGTACTGGAAATGTACTGGAAATGTACTGGAAATGTACTGGAAATGTACTGGAAATGTACGGGAAATGTACTGGAAATGTACTGGGATTGTACTGGAAATGTGTTGGAAATGTACTGGAGATGTACTGGAAATGTACTGGAAATTTACTAGAAATTTACCGGAGTGCTCGATGACAATTATCAGGGACAATTCTTGTTTCTAATTTTTCCATTCGCGAAGAGTTCTCGGTCAATTTTTCAATAAAATTGGAAACACGGAGCGAAAGCCTCTTTCTCGCGGAATCAAAGTAGGTCGAAACTCGTAAATTTCATCGTAATTCATTCGCTCGTATCGTCGGGATTTACGATCGTGATCTCATCCGGGATGCTCGAGTCCTTTTACCACTTTCCGCGGAACAGATAAAACAAGTGAATCGTTGAATTGGCGCTCCGGCGAATAATTGCAAAAATGATTTATTGGCGGATCGGCAGCGCATCGGAGCTGTCGCGAGATTAATCTTCGATAATGCGCGTGGGCAGTCTCGTTCGGCGTTGACGCGAACGCAAACAATATTTTTATTTTTTTCATTTTTTTTTGTTACCTGCACAGTCACTTGGATATTTTTTCGCTTCGCTCGCAAATGGACCGAAGGACAGATGAAACGTTCGAACCGTGCGTCAGGTAAATCTCGTGAAGATGTCCCTCAGATAGGACGAAAACCGCACGAAACGTGAATCCTGTGCATTGTTTTTTTTCTTTTTTTTTTTTTTGACCCGAAAGGATCCTTCGAACTCGTCGAGAGTGGCTCGAAACCGTGGTAGTTCGAAACTTATACGCATCCCATAATTTCAGCGATTATTTTGACAAGGGTATGATCTCCTGACAGGTTGTTGGCCTCACTCGCTAGCCGATCGCGCTCTAAAATCTGAGATATAGCTATTTAAATGGCCATTTAGAGAAAGAGGGAGGTGGTCACGAGTATTATATTTGAGAGCGTAGGTACTTGTGAGTCAGAGAGCGGAGACACGCGCGACCTTGAATACCGACACGACGAAGATCGCGAGAAATTGAATTTTTCCTGGACTCTCCCGATCTCACCGCAACTGACCGGTTTACGGATCGTGAATCTTACTCGGACGGTACGGGAGATCGGCGGTTGACAGTGCAAAAATTTCAGAGTAACCGGACGGTGAACAAGCGAGGTTCCAACCGTGCGAGGGTAATTGCCCAACACGTCACGCACGAGGGACTCCCGCTCGTCGCTTCTCTCAGTCGCTGAAACGACGCGGATGTCGATAAACAATTTTTTTTTGTTCCGACACAAAAAGGATACTTCGAAGTAGGTCGGTGATTTTTTTGAGAATTTTTCGTCATCGCTTTTGAGAGTTTTTATTAATTGTTTTTGAGAATTGGTGTACATCATTTTTTAGAATTTGTGTTCATAATTTTTGAGAATTTTTGACGATTTTTATCTATCATTTTTTTGCTATCCGAACAAGCCGAAGTGTCGAATTTATTTAAACAGAATAGAATTTTACGGAAAATCATGTCGGCCACCTTAACGTAGTCCTTGCGAATAGAGTTGACTTCGCATAAGTTCCAGAGAAATGAGAGGGAATTACAAATACTTCTGAATGGTATAAAAATCTGAAAAAAATCAAACACATTAAAAGCGCAGAAAAGATTAATTTTCCATAATAATAATTCCAAATTGATGAAAAATAAAATTGTTCAACAAATCTTTCGGAAACCTTTCATATGCTTGATTTCTTTCAGATTTGTAAACCATCGAGAAGGGTTTGCAATTCGCTCTCACTCCTCTGAAACTTACGCACACTTACACTTCTCTGAACTACCTTAAATACCGTAAACCTTCCGAAATTCGAATTCTTAATAGAGATAGTTTTTTTTATAATATTTAAGTGTATATTATAATCATCACTCTAATCCTCTCGGTATCTTCCGAGTCTGCATCGCGGACAGCGCAACCCGTTGAAATTGACTTTCCGGACGGGACCTTCGTCAATCATACGCGTTCCCGATACGAGGGGGCAGGTGCAGGGCGTCTTGTCGTCGTGATAAAATTAATTGACATGGCTCACGGTAGCGAGAAGCGGTAACCGGAACGTTGTTCGACGCCTGTGTGGAGGCTCACACAAGCGCGTACGAATGGGTGGGTTCGAAGATAGCCCGGAGCTAGGGTGGTATCGGGTTTTAGTGCCCGACGTTGTAACCGAGCCTCGATCGAGCCGAGATCGATCGGTCAGCGGGAGGAAGAGCACGTCGAAATCCTCCTCTTTCTTCGCGAGGATCGAGACCAGCCTCCCCGTTGATGCTCGTTAAGGGGACTCGCGAACCCGACAATCAAGGTCCTTATCGTCCCCCGCGTACTCGCTCACGGGACGAGCAGAAGTTGTACCGACTCGGCCGATAAGGCATCGACCGAGACACGATCGCTCGATTTCACTCAACCGGTATTTTTTTGTTTAAACATCACCTCATCGTTTCACTGAAATTTTATCGCGACGCTCCGTTATATCTGAGCATATTAATTATCTTCTTATAACCAAAGATAATCCGTTAAAAAATGTGGATAAAAGTGATGAATAGAAATTTTCGAAAATTATGGATAAAAATTCTCAAAAATGATGAATAAAAATTCTCAAAAATTATGGATAACGATTCTCAAAAAATATGGATAACGATTCTCAAAAATGATGAATAAAAATTCTCAAAAATTATGGATAACGATTCTCAAAAAATATGGATAACAATTCTCAAAAATGATGAATAAAAATTCTCAAAAATTATGGACAGCAATTCTTCAAAATGATGCATAAAAATTCTCAAAAATAATGTCAAAAAATTCATCGCCCTACTTCCAAGTATACTTTAATTGATGAACCAAAAGAACAATTGCTTATCGCCATCCATGTCGTTGTTGCGACTGAATAAAGCGCCGTGCGAGAGTCCCTCGTGCGTGAAGTGTTGGGTCTTCTCCACCCTGTCGTCCCACTGAAATTTTATCGCTTCGGTCGGTGATATCAGAGCATACTAATGATCTTCTTACCACCAAAGATAGCTCGTTAGAAAATCGACGATTTATGGAAATCGAAGAATCAACGATCGATCGGGCTCGGCAATTAAATTGTTAATTTGAGCATTTCTGTCGACTCGGCTTATCGTCGCGTGGGTGTCGAGTGGTTGCGATTAAATTAGATATTTAAAAAAATGGGGAAAAAAATCCGAGAGAAAGAAATCGTGAAAGATCGTTCCGAACGACGTCCAAGCTCCGGTGAGATGCAGCTCGGAGCCACGACGGCTTCGCTGCAGCCGATGTATACGTACCACGTTACAGGTATGATAAGTACTGCTCGAGAGAACCGCGAGGATGGACACGCGTGTCCGTGAATATACAAATACCCCGAGGATGAGAATCTTTCGAGGAACGGATCGGTGGATAGAGCGCGGCGGTGCGTGCGTGGTGAAGAAGGGAGGTCCGCCCGCGGCTGGAGACGCGACGTACCTTGAGTTATGGCGCAGGTTAATTATACAAAACATTCAATTATACCTCTCCACGAACACACACTCACGCCGGTCCGGGGTACGCCGTATGCGTAAGTTGCCGGATCGCACACCTACTCGGACTTGTTTGAACAAACCCGTTCGCGGGACGCCCGGACGCATGGGCGAGACTCGTGTGCACCGACCGGACGACTCTCGTGTGCGTGCCTTCTCTCCTCGATTCCTCGAGAATGAATCGGGATCTGCCCGTTGAAACGCGGCGAATATACAAATCAAACCATATTCGCCGGTGATTCGCGACCAAAAAAATTATTTAAAAAAATTATTCAATAAAGTATTTCAATGAAATGCTTCAATAAAATCCTTCCATAAAATCTTTCAATAAAATCGTTCAATAAAATCTTTCAATAAAATCGTTCAATAAAATCCTTCCATAAAATCGTTCAATAAAATCGTTCAATAAAATCTTTCAATAAAATCTTTCAATAAAATCTTTCAATAAAATCTTTCAATAAAATCTTTCAATAAAATCTTTCAATAAAATCTTTCAATAA
>JAPYZD010004639.1:0-10987 GCA_030522725.1 Ichneumoninae sp. B BG-2022a | reverse complement strand
CACTATAATAGTAGGTCCAGAGGAAAGGACCAGCGCCTCGGTATGGGAAACCGAAAGACTGGGAAAAGATGTCGCGGGTTCGATTCCCGAGACTGAAGGCCCGTAGGTGAAAGGAAAAGGACGGGGACATAGCTCCGGAGATAGGACGTACGAACTACGACTATATCCGTATGTCCGGGACTACTGACACCTAACGGGGCGCGACGAAGCTCCGGGCCCAAGAATCGAACTGGCGACCGCGGAAGGAGGAGGAAGAAAGTGAAGGAGCCCGTAACCCTTAGGGGATCGGTGTAACACACAATACCCAATATTATCACTATAGCCGAAAAAAGCGTAGAAAAAAAAGATCACACGATAAATATGCGACATGCTTGTAAATGTGTCTAAACACGACGGCTGCTCGATAATTTTTCGGTGATAAGCTGAACCAGCTCCTATCATATAGGTTCTCGATTCAAAATAAACAAACTCGTTCTAGCATTCAAACTGAATTTTATTTATTTCTCGTAACATATATTATATAATTTACACATACAAACCGATATTACATACTTGAAATTCTATCAACGAAAATTGTTCGAGGATAGACGAGATATTGACCTCGGCTATCCTCGAACAATTTTCGTTAATTAGAATTTCAAGTATGTAATATCGGTTTTTGTATGTGTAAAGTATATTGTATGTCATGAGAAAATAAAATCTGTCGCATCTATATTTTAATATTTTTCATTTTTAAAATTAAAGCTTTATTTTTCGCTCTGACGTTTTCATTATATTTTTTTTTTACATATTTCATAACAGTAATTGTTTTCGTCGAGGTTTTTTTTTATTACAACTCCATCTTGTATATTGGGAATAAACAATTCTGAACACTTATTGGCACTTAGAGATCATTATTTTGATTAACTTATAAACTTCAGCACCTGGAACAAAATAGGAACAACAGGTCCGCACCTTCTGCAAATATAATTAAGAAAAAAAGTTTTTTTTTAAGATTATTGTACATATATATATTTTATATAAATACTATACAATGCATGCATGTGAAATAATATTTATATATATATATATCCATTTTTGTAAACTTACCGATCGTTTGTTTATTGTACTGCATTTCGAACATCATACGGTCCTCAATTTGCTAATCGACTGGGACGTCTTCAAGTGCAGAAGGAAAGGCACCATCCAAAAGATGAACCTGCATAAAAAAATACACAAAAATCATCACACTAGAAAAAAATGATGAAAAAATTTTATTTATTTCATTTTATACAAAGGATTAGAATTTATATTCACCTCGGTACCATCTTCAATTGTCAAATCATAATAGACATTTCCCAAATTGGGAATAAAGTTCATCTCCTCAATGGTCCAATCGAATTCATCATCTTTTGAGATAGCATCGTTACGTGCAGTGCAAACAGCACCGTTCAACACAAGAACCTGCATTGTTATATTAATAATTATTATTTTACAACCCGTTTAAAATGTAAATGTATGTCCATGTGTGTATTTGTTTTTAATACAAACCCTATTCAGTTTTATAAGTGGCTCAAGTTCGATCGCTTTGTTTTGCCACGCAAGACACATTAACCTTTTTCCCATGCCATTGTTCAGGACAAACTTGATCAAATAACGTTTGCCTATCATAAATCTTGGGGTCGTTATTGTATCCACGTATCCAGTCATTTTCCTGAAACAAAAAAATATCACATTTTACAGGCTTTACAGCGAAACAATGTTTGTTCATTAAAATAGTAATTTACAACATTCGTTCGATTAAACTATCAATTTGTAAAAAAAAAAAATTATTTAATTCCGTGGGGAAATGGTGGTTTTTGCACATGCTTTGTGTGCAAAAATACCTTGCGTGACATAAAGTTTTGTGCGATACTTGTGCAAAAAATGTTTTCTGGCCTCGTGTGATTGCAACACTCACCTTCGGCTTGTGCTGCAAATTCACACTCGGCAGAAAGTTTTTTCGCCCCCATATCGAAATGTACTATTTATAATTTTTTATTGATAAAAATAATAATATAATATATACAATAAATTTTTTTACATACATTTTATATATGAAATTTACCACAAAAAATTTCAAGCAACGTGGCTATAATAGTCTAATTATTTAAAACATAAAAAATTATACTTACACGTAATCACCATCTGCAAATGCCTCGATTTGTTCGTTCGGCGAAAGTCGATGCGTCGACATTATTAAGATTTTAATACTCCGATTACGATCGAATTTAACTTGGTAATAGACCGTTTCAAACAAAATTGACCACGAATCTCAATAATATTGCGATTGATTGCACGCGAAATAAACGACTGGCTTTGAAGAATTTCACTTTACGACGAAAACAAATACGTTAGCGTCCTATGATGCCTCGTGATGCCTTGATCAATTTCACTTCACGACGAAAACAAATAGGTTAGCGTCCTATGATGCCTCGCGATGCTTCGATCGATGGGAGCAAATAATCGGAGCGGATAAAAATGGCGTCGTATTCACGATGACGATTACAAAAAAATCCTATAATGGTGATAACAAGCGACAACTGTAACACTTTAGTTGTCCAAACGACCAATTGGCGAACTAAGCTGTTGAAATTTGTGTGTGATACATTAAGCTTAGTCGATATGTTAGTTCATCGATCGATAATATTTCGCCCCAACCCTACAATCATGAAAATAGTGGTACAAGTCTCCGCCAGGGGTCGAGCCAACAGCAGGCTCATTACAGTTTCTGATACCGACAGCGGTGGATGCGCGATTGGTGTGCGCTTTGGTGGTCCCCAGAGTCAAGCTGAATCGTTCGCGGTCAGTACATGGATGGGTGACCGGCTAGCCGTGCACTAACTGACGCATTGGAACTGTTGAGCGGGAGGTCGAATTCTGAGGACTGTTGTTCGTACTCGAAATATCGAATACGAACATCAAGACTCAGTTGGAATGACCGGCTGTATCGGCGCAGGTTAAGAGGGGAATTAGGAAAAAAAAAACAGTTTCTGATACCGACCGAACCCGAGTACGGCGGGGAGGAGGGTGTTCCAGATAACATTAAAGTCATAGGGCTAACTTTAGGCAGCTTGCTTCACAGGGACTCAATTATACGGATTGGCGAGAATTATCATACACCTGGTTAAATGACCTTGCTATTATATTACTGTTATTATATATAATTATATTAAATCATAATTATAGCAAAACTTATCGTTCCCATTAAAGATATTTAAATGTAAAATGAACGTCTAAGAACAAAATTTGCTATTCGAACTACATTATATTAATCGATTTTATGCGCACAGACAGAATTGCAATTGATTTTTCATGAAAATGATTCTCACTCCATCAGGAAGTAAAAACACAATCGCGATGGCCCACAATCGTCGTTATCGTAAACGTCAGATTAATTCATACAAAAAATAACGTTTTATTGCAGAGAAAATCGTATCGTTTGAACTAAATACAACCTCGGCAATAGTGTTGTGATAGCTGTCATTGTGACAATAGTGCGGATAATCAAAGAATAGTGAACGGGAACGATCAATTTGGACATTAAACCATCGATCCAACCGTTGTCATCATTTGTACCATAATTATTAAGTCTATCACGTCGCAAAAGAAGCAGATTGTACATAGGAAAAACGTTTTCGAAAAAGTAAGTTAATATCATAACCATATAACCTTGTACGTAGCGTAGAGCGGGGCAAAATGGGACAGTGGGGCAAAACGGGACAATGAGCAAAACGCAAGGATACAATCATTTTTACGTGTTCAATTTTGCCCTGCTGGTACATCGGGATTGTCCGCCCCATTTTGCCCCATTTTCCCCATTCAAAAATGATTGGAACATGGCGCTTTCTCGCACTGCCCCGTTTTGCCCCGCTCTCCCCTACAACCACAAAAAATATCTTCCAAACGAAAATTGGCATATCAATCAACGTGTCGCATTAATGTCAAAGTCCACATAGGCTATGTATCAATATAACTTATTAAGTTATAAGACCGGTGCAAAATGGAAAAGCGGGGTAAAACGGGAAAGGCGAACACATAAAATCCATACAGGGCAAAATGGGATACACCAAAAGTATGGAATATGTACCCTCACAGTATAGGGTAAGCCAGGGCAAAATGGGGTTTCCTCTCAAATCTTGAGTTCAAAATGGGTTAGGGCTCCATCAGGATTGTCTCGGGAAAATTTTGATTCTCGAAACAAGAAATAACGTATCCGACAGAAGACGTCACTACCGGTTGAGGAATGCATATTCTCGAAACCGGAAGTCACGTATGTCGCGGATGACGTGACTGCCGATTGAAAAAATTAAATTTTCCAAACTGGAAGTAACGTATCCCGAAGAAGACATCACTATCGGTTGAGAAATGCAAATTCTCGAAACAACAAATAACAAACAAAACTATAGGAAGAAATCAAATTTCCCGCGGTAGTTCGGCTCGACACATCCGAGATAAGAGAGCAACCTGTTTCCTTTTATTTTTATTTTTTTTGTAACTAATTTTCTTTTACACCGTTTTCATCGTTCTCGATTTCCAGCTCATTCGTTTTTTTATCCGGACTTAGCGATTTACTCTCACCGAGTCAAGAGGAGCGTGAACTCCGAAATCGTCCTACTGTACTTTTGAAAACTATGAATAAAAACCTTACTGAACAACAAAAACATACAAATCCTAGAAACCGGAAATCTCGTATCTCGTGAATGACATCACTGTCGATCAAAAAAATTTGTTTTTCGAAACCGGAAGTCACGTATCTCGTGGATGACATCACTGTCAGTCGAAAAAATAAGATTCTCAAAACAGGAAATCACGCATCCCGAAAAATGACATCACTGCCAGTTGAAAAATGCAAATTCTCAAAACCGGAAGTCACGTATCCCATGGATGACGTCACGGTCGGTCAAAAAAATTTTCTATTCTTAAAACTGGAATCCTGACATACTGAGCAACCGAAGAAGCGGCCCTAAATGTGACGGTTGTTTTGTTCCCAAACTTAACCGCACAAATGATCGCCCTTGTGACACATTTTTTTACTGTGTCTCGGCAATGAAGTCATTTATTTGATTGGCGATCGAATAATCGACCGTAAAAACAACCGTCTAGAAAAGCTCATCTCGATCGTCAAAAAGCATACACATTCCCTGTTGCTTTTACGGTCGTTTGTTTGGTTGACAATGAAAGAAGCGACTTCACTGTCAAAATGCGGCAAAAGAATGTCGCCAGAGCGGTCGCTTTTATGGTCGTTAGTGTAGTTAATTTTTGGCATCACACTACCATCGCTTTGAGGGTCGCTTCTTAGGTAGCTGTTTAAAGTCGTTTGGTTTGCTACGAAGGGCACGTATCCCGTAGATGACGTCACCACCGTTTGAAAAAAGCAAATTTCTCGAAACCGGAAATCGTATATCCCGTAGATGGTTTCACTGTCGGTCGAAATATATCTTGAAAAGAAAAAATATTTCACGAAAATAAAGCTTCCTATGATGAACCAAAACGTAGGTTCTCGAAACCAAAAGTCACGTAACTCGTAGAGGACGTCACTGCTGGTCGAAAAAATTATATTATTATCGTATAGAATCTAATGGAATGAAATATTTAATTGATTTAATATATGACTTAAATTATTTATTATTTTTATTACAATTATTGAAAATATTAATTTTTCGAAACAAGCGGTAGTGGACCCCTGTACAAACGATACACATCTACGCTTGCATCAACATTTGTTCCAGCGCAAGAAGCACGCATTTCGACGTTAAATCGTCGACCCCCATAAATATTGTGAAAATTGAACCTGTTACAAATATCGACTAACGTGCATGCATTGCATATCGCACCCCTAAAACAACAGTCTAACATCTCTGATGGGATTACCATAGAAATTCTTACACTATTGTTTTAGGCGTACAATATGACATTCATATACTGTCACACACATTATTCAATGACAATATCTTTCTCAAGAAAAAGTTCAATGGTTATGACAAACGCTAACGAAAGTGGCCGCCAGTCAGATCAAAGTGTACCCTCCATTCTGCCCCAGACAATTATCAAAAATATATTATTCTTATAAAATCGGTGCCAATACAATTTTGGTGTAACAGAAACAATTGTATCTATAATTCCGGTATCGTTGTCGAGGGTTTTATTTCTTCACTTCCCCATTTTACCCCGGTCTTCCTATACCCCTTCTGGACTTAGATCACCGATATTAATTTCCCAATATGTCCGTTATTTTCAAAAAAAAACTTCTTCTGTGAGAAACCATGTTTTACCTTCCTCCAATGAATAATTTTTGTGAAAGGCGAAAAAGTGATTTTTTATATTAAAAAATAAATGTCAACAAATATCTTTCCTTATTTTCTACTATTTTACGCATATTTTCCCGCAAAGTGATATACAAATTTGTTTGTTTGAAAAAATGTCATTTTATAATTTCCGAATTTACAAAAACTTAAGTTTCGTTAAATGGTAAATCAAACATATTATTGATATATAATGTTCGTTTATTCACATTCAAAATTTGAGATCGACCTTCATATTAGGAAATATGAAAATATCGATCTCAAATTGAATTCGAACCGTTACCATAATTCTTCACAAAGAACTCAAAATCTCAAAATCTGATCATGCACGGTGCCTTCACACTCGGATTTGCCAATACAAATGGCATTACCAGTATCTGACCGCAATGAGAGGAATTTTCTTCACTAAATTATCATCAAAAGTCCAATCTGTAATCATGTCCTTCCTCTATATTTTATGCGCTGTCGTATGCGTTACTCATAGGTGTTTATTTTTTTAAAAGTAAAAAACATTTTTTTAAGTTTGGACACGATTTGAGAGCCATAATGTGTTTACTAAATAGTTTCAGTACCCCAACAACTTAAGTAACTGTTGTTTTTAATAAAGAATCACCGTAAAATAACCAAAAAAATAATTGTATTTCAACTTCTGGGGATGCGTGATCACTGATGCAATTATTTTTTCGGTTATTACAACAAAAAATAACCGTTCGCAAGCACAGGCAACGTGAACTTCCGCACATGCATGAGCAGAAGTGAAAATATGGATATTTTTGTAGTTACTTTAAAGGTATAAAAGTGACCTAAAATGTCCATAATTTTTTTGTTTCTTTACGCTTGCTAATACTGTTAGGGTAGGTTAGGTTCGTACTGATCATCATTGAACAAAATTCGCTTTCGACTACCTATTATATGTTGCCCAAACTAAATACCGACACTCTCACTTCAAAACTACAAATACCATTTCCTCGGAAACGGCTAAATTAAAACAAATGAAATTTTTACGAATATTACGACATGAAAATGGCTTTATTTCTGTTTCCTCCAAAACAATTTTTGTTTATAAAAGTAATTACCCCTAGACGTCCGAGGAAAAGTGATAAAAAAAGGTAAAACCCCATAATCTGTTAATTAATAGTTTATTGAATTTTTACAAATCAACAATTTTTTTCCGTTGAGAACTTGTAAATTGGTGTTTACTTTAATAAGATGACTGTGAACCAATTACCAATTTTTTTGAATAAAAAAATATAGCTTCTGGGATGCAGTAGTTACCTTTTGATTCTAATGTACAATCAATGGATGCCTGGACGATCTGAACAGGGCCACTACAGAAAAACTGATTTTTCTCCACTATAATATCATGCTTATCCAAATTTAAACGGTAGTGAATATTTATGGAATAGTATGAGACTGTCGGTTTTAGAAATGGGTAACATTGTTTTGCGATGCGACTTTTTTCCGACTATAAAAAATTTAATAACTATTTTTCTTATGTAACATCACCCTTTATAGACTATAAAAATTAAAAACCTTTCAACTTTAATTTTGATTGAAAGTGATAATTATCAACACTTTTTTTTACGCATTACAGGTTTCAGAAAGGACAGGAAGAATTATTTGATGAAGTCGATGGTGATGAGGAGAAAAAGTGCACTTTTGACTTTGATATAACAAATCGTTTGATTTGACACTTTATTGATTGATTTGATTTAATTTGAACTGACAACGAATATGATTATGATGAAAATGATGATGATGATAATGGAGGCAGTGATAATGTAAATATTTATTGATTTCAAACGACAAAACTTAATATATTCTATAATAAGAGAACTCAATAATTTTTCCATAAACACCACGTTTTCTAAATATTCTTAAGATATAATTGTTCAATTTGTATATTCGTTCACAAGATTTGTATTGTATAGAAAACCTTTATTGTAATACATCTCAATTAAACCAACATTTTTTTCACGGTTTTTCATGTACATATACGGAAAAATTATTGAATAAATAATATTGAATTTTACTTCAATACAGATGAAGCGAATCTCCAGTATTTTCAATCACAGTGCACCATGGGAAGACGAAAGGCTAATCGGACGCCTGAAGAAGAAGCATTCAAGTATGCCAAAGTAGAAAGAAATGCCGAAAACCAGAGACGCCGGAGTGAAAAATCAAAGAAACACCCAGAAAATATCGTGGTTGCAGATGTACAAGATACACTGGTACTAGAACTACAACATAATAGAGTTGTAAATTTACAAGAATGTAATAATTTGAATGCAGTTATACAGAACGCACGAAGCAACCAACCGTTGAACCGTATCGAACCGCACGTACCGGTATTGACAATAGAAGGCAATGAAGAATTGCAAACAGAGTAAATCTGCTCACAGAAGCGGCAAGAGAAGTTGTGATACCGATGCGCATCGTTTAATTGCCCGTAGCTCAAGAAGACGCTCATGCCGTAGAAATACAACAAGCAACAGCACTCTATGACGATCAAAATAATGAACAACGTACCAATAGATTAATTAATGCGGAACGGCAACGCCGCCATCGACAAATACTTATCGAACAAAGAAACCGATTCCCTGCAGCAGTACCCGTTGATAATGTACAGGAACACCACGGCGGTCGTATGACTGAACGTTGTACACATTGTACTGCTGCACATTTCGTATGCGAAAAAGTATCAAACATGCGAAATTCGTTCCATGATTGTTGCAGTCATGGGAAAGTCAATCTTGATCGCCTACCAGACATGCCAGAAGAATTGGATGCTTTATTCAAGGGAACGCATGAAAAGACGAACGCATTTTTCGAGCGTATTCGAAACTACAATGCTTCGTTTTCATTTGCGTCCTTTAACGCCAACTTGATCAATTTCGAGGGAAGACGCCCCGGACCGTATTGCTTCAAGATACAAGGCCAAATTTACTATCAAGTAAACACAGCATTGTATCCAGCTCTTAACAAACTCTCAAGTTACGGTCAGCTCTTTATAGTTGATTCCGATGAAGCAGTAGACTCTTTGCAGCGTCGAAACGCAGCTCTCGATCGCGGTCTACTGCGATCAATCGATCGCATTATGCGTGACAATAATGTTTTCGCTCAATCTTATCGGATGATGGGTGAAGAGTAGGAAGCTCAACGACAACGAGGGGATGGATCTACCGACATGCAACCTCCAAGTGAGTTACAGTTATTGTTTACATTAAAGCCAGGTATGGATCGCCGCCGATTTAACTTCCAACGAAGTAACGAAGTTGCTGCTGTGTTCTCCACTACGGCGGATGGCGAGATTCCCGAATCATACATCACCATATATAACAAAAACACAAGGGAACTACAGTTTGTCAGTACGATGGATCCCAATGTTGAGCCGTGGGTTTACCCATTATTTTATCCTTTTGGAACTCGAGGCTGGCATCGGGATCTACGACAAACGGGTGACAATCCAAAACGTATTTCCAGAGAATCGTATGTAAGACATCGAATGGCAATCCGTGAAAACGATGAAGGAAACGCCATTCTTTTAGGACGTCGTCTATTTCAACAATGGGTTGTGGACCATTATGTTAAAGTCGAGAAGGATCGCATAGAATTTATAAGATCCAATCAAGCAAAGATACGTGCGGAAACCTACACTGGATTGGTTGATTATTTAAACACTACCGCGCATGACGCGGACGCAAGAGTCGGAAGAATTGTTATCTTACCCTCGACCTTTACTGGCTTACCGCGAAATATGATGCAGCACTACCAAGACGCAATGGGAATAGTTCGAAAATTCGGCAAGCCAGATCTTTTCATCACGATGACTTGCAATCCTAATTGGCGTGAAATCCAGGAAAATTTACTTCCTGGTCAACAACCTTCAGACCGACCAGATCTCACTACGCGTGTCTTCGATATGAAGAAAAAACACTTGCTCGATTTCATTACCCGACAGAATTTTTTCGGCGAAACAGATGCGTTCGTATATACGATTGAGTCGCAAAAACGTGGTCTGCTGCACATTCACTTACTGGTGACACTAAAACAGAAGCTGACAACACCAGAAATGGTTGACAGATTCATCTGTGCAGAGATCCCCGATCCCCAATTGAATCCTAAATTGCATAAAATCGTTATGAGCAACATGATCCATGGACCTTGCGGGGCATAGTGCGAAGTGAATGGAAAATGCTCGAAACGCTTTCCGAAATCATTTCGCGAAGAAACGACCATGGTTGCAGACGCTTATCCACATTATCGTAGAAGAGACACCGGAGATCTGTACGAACGTCGAGGAGGATACACCGTCGATAATCGCTGGGTTGTTCCATATTGTCCGACATTATCCCTTTTATTCAACTCCCACATTAATGTGGAAGTTGTAACGAGTGTGACTGCCCCGAAGTACTTGTACAAATACGTTTATAAGGGACATGACGCAGTCGCCATTCAAGTGACGAACAATGAAAATGGGGACGGTGAAGAACGTGTCCTAGATCACGATGAAGTGAACGATCACATTGAAGCTCGCTATGTTGGTCCAAACGAGGCAGTTTGGCGAATTCTCGACAAAAAAATGCAAGAAAAGAGTCATCCAGTCATACGTCTTCCGGTACATCTGCCAAACGAGCACAGCGTCATGATTCCGGCGGACATGA
>JAPYZD010004638.1:0-10990 GCA_030522725.1 Ichneumoninae sp. B BG-2022a | reverse complement strand
ATCTACCAGATTTCCGATATGTCCCGCGATTGCTATACCGTCTGGAGATTATTCCCAAACTATTTTAGATGATTTTACTATATTTTTCTCTCCGTGTACATGCGTGCTAAATTTCAACCCTATTGATAAAACCGTTCTTGAGTTATAGACGGTTGAATTTTGCAGGCTTAGCATACACACCCGCACGCACGCATGCACACGCACATACATCTATCCAGGAGTTTTGACTAAATGTAATTTTTCGACGTTTTGGAACATTCTGAACACGTTTTCATTAAAATTGCGAATTTTATTTTTTTTACTCCAAACAAGCTTCCTCTATGAGGAAACAAAAATCTACGAAACTTTGTTTTCAAAAGTTAATTTTAAACTGCAACTTTTATATCTTTAACATTTTTTTGTACGACTAATTTAGTTAAAAAGTTTGTAAGATAGAGCGGTTTTTTTTAAAGCTCAAATATTACGATTCAAAATTCTTTTTAAAAAATTACAAGAACTCATTATAAATAGTTATGAATTGTGGTGAAATTAGAATTTTTTTTGAGAGTGTGGAGTTTTTGACCGTTCGAAACTGGGTGGTATACCTCATATATATATTTAGTACAGTAATTATGAAGTAAAAATTTAATTGCAAAACTAAAAAAAATTAAAAAGACCGTTTTTCCCTTTCTATATATTACTCAAAAATAGAATCATGAATATAAAAAAATACTTGGTGCGACCTTAGAAATAAGCTGAGCTCATTGCATAAAAAAACGGGAAACACCACGTTTTTTCTTGCTATTTTTGAGTGATATATAGAAAGAGAAACATGGTATAGTTATTTTGATTGTTCTTTTTAATTTTTACCAAATAATTATACCACCAAATATATACGTCCACATATCTTCTTGACACATATAATTTAACTTATTTCCAATTTTTGCTTCCTCCTCGAGAAAACTTTGTTTTGGTGTGTTAGAATTCAAATTAGTACACTCGATCTTGTTCCCGTTGTTTTGTGATTTTTTTCTCCCTAGCAACCATCTGTTAGAAGACTCGTCACTTCTGTCCATGTGTTCTCCAGAACATATTGTCATAATAAAAATATATTATTTTGCAATAGTGCTCGGCTTTATAATTCCTACAGGTTATGGGCGCAGTATTACGCGTATAAAAACGAAACTACATAGTGAATCGGAATAAAGTGGAAATATCGTACACTTAACGAACCATTATGGAATCCGGAAATACGTTACGTATAACAACCCTTTCCCGGGATAACTACGACACATGGAAGTTGAGAGCACAAGCGATTTTCATCAAGAACAAAACTTGGTCGCATGTGAACGGAAATAACGCAAAGCCAGCAGTTGTAGCTGGAAATGCAGCGTCGGAGGCCGCCTTGAAAACCTGGAAAGAAGAACACGACAAGGCGAAAGCGAACCTGTATTTACTCATCGGCGATGCCGAATTGAAGCAAGTAAGAAATTGTGAAACGTCCCGGGATATTTGGCTCAAATTCGAGTCAATCCACGAATCAAAGGGACCGGCTCGAAAAACGTCACTCTGGAAACAACTGATGAAGCTTCGGTTGGAAAGCGATGGAGATATTCGCGAACACATCGATGAATTTTTCGATATTATCACGAAGTTATCGGATTATGTGTTTCGACATTGGTGAGGAACTACAATAGGTAATACTACTACAAAGTTTACCTGAGACCTACGATAACTTCCGATGTGCGATAGAAGCACGAGACAAACTCTCTGATCCCGAATCTTTGAAGATTAAGCTGCTGGAATATAACAGTAGGGCACAAAAGTCGAAAGAAGATAAAACAGGCGCAATGTATGCACGAAAACCCTGGAAGAAATTCAATAAAACGAAGAACGTCGGCAAAACGGAATGTGAGAAGCCGTTTAATTTCAAATGCCATCGATGTAGCAAAGTCGGCCACAAAGCTGCAAACTGTCCCGACAAAAATGAAAACGCAGGAATCATCGAAGATGTGAGCTTTCTAGTTTCGATGGACGACGACACAGCTTTTCGCACAGACATCGAAGAAAAGGGAGGAAAATGGTGTCTCAATAGCGACTGTACATCTCACTTATGCAAGGACCATGATAACTTCGGCGATTTAGAGAAATCGGAACACACCAAACTATTTCTTGCAAGTAATTCTTCGACCGAAGTGAAGGCAAAAGGTACCGTGACACTCAGAAGCACAAACGGAAGCGTCAACAGCTGTGTACAGTTAAAAAATACCCTATGGGTGCCCGACTTGAGAACAAATCTCGTTTCGGTTGCGAAAATCACAGACACTGGGCACATAGTCACATTTGATAAAAAGGGAGCCACTGTCGAAGATCGGAACGGAAGAATCAAGTTGACAGCTTATCGATGTAAAGATTTTTATTATATAAAGGAAGCGAATCAACAAGAAGCCTGTGTGATATCCGCCGACAAAGAAAAATCGAAAATGATACTCTGGAACGAACGGCTTGGCCACTTAAACACGAGAGATTTGCTCGACATGCATAGAAGCGGTAAGGCAGTCGGAATGGAGCTAGGAACCGAAAAGGATATGCCACCATGTAAAATGTGCCTCGACGGAAAATCAACCAGTATTCCGTTTCAACATCAATCACAGAGATGCTCGGAACTGCTGGAGATTATACATAGTGACATATGTGGGCCGATTCGTACAGAGTCCAGAGGAAAGGCTAAATATTTCGTAAAGTTCATTGATGACCATTCTCGATGGTGCGAAGTCCGATTTCTCCGCAAAAAGAGCAACGTTTTACAGGCGTTTAAAGAGTATAAGAACATGATCGAGAAACAAACCAGTAAAAGAATCAAAAAGTCACAATCTGATAACGGCACAGAATACTGTTCCAGTGAATTCAAAGAATTTTTGAAGAAGGAAGGTATTCAACATAGATTGATCGTGCCGTATACGCCGCAACAGAACGGTATTGCCGAGAGGAAAAACCGGACTCTCGTTGAAATGGGGCGCTGTATGATCATAAAATCAGGTCTTCCTCAGAATTGTTGGGCGGAAGCTATCGCAACATCGAATTATATTCGGAATAGATGTTCAACAAAAATCCTCGACGGAAAAACTCCTTTTGAAGGAAAGCGACCAAATCTGAAATACTTTTCGGCGGATATTCGGCGAAAAGGCTTACGTACTCGATAATACACCTGGAAAGGGGAAGTTCGACCCACGCGCTAAGGAATGTACTTTCCTAGGCTACGACGATAAATTAAAGGCATACCGCGTATGGATACCCGTTAACAATAAAGTCGTAGTGGCACGCAACGTACGATTCACAAATGAAATTGGAACTCAAGATCAAGTGAAAGAAGTCGTGGAAACTCCAGAGGTACACGGAGGTACACGGAACGATTTCGATTTCAATCCTCAACGAAAATCGAGATCAGCTAACCGACGAAGATCAAGATCTTCGTCGCAGACCCCTGTGTATATACCATGGGACAAGCAGAAAACATCGTTATAACGCTCATATAAATGGATTATCCAGAGAGTTTGAAGTCAAGGACCTTGGAAATATCCGATACTGCCTTGGTATCGAGATCACACAAACTGAAGACTGTATAAAAATGTTTGAAAAAGGGTTACATTCGCGACATTCTACGACGTTTCGAAATGGAAGATTGTAATCCAGTATCGACACCATCTGACACAAGCGTCAATTTAAATAAAATCGAAAGATATTCAAAAGATGATATCGAAGAAAGGCCATATCGCGAACTGACAGGCGCTTTGAACTACCTAGCTGTTACTACGAGACCCGACATTTCAGATGTCCTGACAAAAGGACTTCCAAGCATAAAACACCACAAGTTTACTAATGAACTTGGAGTTAAATCTGTAGCTGTCTAGAGATATTGTGCTTAATTTGAGGGGAAGTGTTAGAATTCAAATTAGTACACTCGATCTTGTTCCCCTTGTTTTGTTATTTTTTCTCCCTAGTAACCATCTGTTAGAAGACCCGTCACTTCTGTTCGTGTGTTCTCCAGAACATGTTGTCATAATAAAAATATATTATTTTGCAATCGTGCTCGGCTTTATAATTCCTACATGGTGAAACCATTTTTTCGAGATTTTAATGAAAACGTATTCAGAATGTTCCAAAACTTCAAAAAGTCGCATTAAGAAAAAATATCCAGATGTATGTCGCGTATGGGTACTCTGTAAAAAAATTCTATATTTAATGTACCGAACTGGAAGTTTTTATGCAAAAACGGGTATATTAAATTTGATGTACAATTGTGATGAAAAATGAATATACTTTTTCATTGAAATTAAAGTAAATTATACAAATTAAAGTACTTTCATAGTCAAATTAAGAAAAATTATTAAAAATACCGTATTCCCAATGTTTTTAATACACTCAATATTAATTTTTGATCACAATTGAACATCAAATTTAATATACCAGTTTTTGCATAAAAACTTCCAGTTCAGTACATTAAATTTCATACGTTTTTCTTTTTTACAGTGTATGTGAATCAGATGCGAAAAATTCGAACCAATATAACTTGACAATGCCTCGAACGATCAACTCGAAACTGTGTACCTAGCATGTATAATAATTAATAGTCAAGGTTTCTTCAAAATTTCATTAAAAAATGTTCAGTTGTTTTGTTTATACGCGATTCTTAATTTCTTCAACAATGTCTGTGCCCAGTCTACTCTTACAATTTTTTACGGTCGGAGCAAAAAGTTGTACATAGACGGTGTATGATCTCCTGATCATACTTCATCGTTTCGACGGAAACGTTTAAATTTTTTACATTTAATTAAAAAATTTTACGTTATTTTCGACGCAATTTTCCGTATTAAATATTCATCTATGAATAAAATAAGTAGTAGGTTCGTGACCAGTGGGTAAAACAGATTAAATGTAGACCCTGTGCGACGATTAATGAAAAAAAAATTCGGGAATTTTAATAATCAACATTGCAAAAATGAATAATTTCGCGTATTTTCAAACAACGATTTCTTTGCTTCTCAATATCATTGCAGAAGAACCCAAGTGCCTATCATGTTCTACAGCAAGAAATACACAAGATCATATATACAGCGGGGTTCGAAATGCTTCATAAAGAGGTAACATTAAGATTTATTGAGTAGAATTCGACAGTGCAAAAAAAAATCAGGAGCGCATAATTCCACGTATCTTTCCGCATCGAGCACAGATCCAACCAAGTGAAGCGCGACATTGGTAAATTTTTGCGCTGAACCTGCGTTGGCCAATTGTTTTGCATAAAAGTTAAATACGACAATGACGTTGAAAAAGTTGAAAATTTTAATTTTCTTATGGATTTATCATAAAATGTTCCCGTATTCGAGAAGCTATCTCTATGAAGAAGTCAAGACTACAAAAAATGCTTTCTTATAGAAGAAGCTTCGCGAATAAAGGAACATCATGAGAAAATGATACGACAATTTCAATTTCGAACTTTTATGAGAAAGCGATATGAAAATTTCAATTCTCACGTTTTATGAGAAAGCGATATGAAAACTTCAATTTTTTAAAAGTAAAATTCACGCCATGAGGCGATCAATAAATTTGCGACAGTGGCGAGGTCGGTTATGCCGTGAAGTATGCGCCATCATTTGCGATTGTAGGTTCGAGTGAGGACCGCTGACGTTATTTTTCAATATGTCACCGCGAACTTTTGACCTCTTTTTTCTATGTATGGTTTATTTCCTTCAGTTCGTACCTCCGTTCACATCTGTATTGTCATAAACATCGCTTAGAATATGAAGTTTTAGTATACCAAAATCTGTTATCATTTTTTGGCGTTCCAACATATACTTGCCCGTACGACAAGTCGCAGAGCCGGCGAATTGTAGTAAAAAGCGTAACTCCCGTCTTTTTTGCCCTAGCGGGCCGTCGGGAGAGATAATGGTTATTTTCGTTAAAAGGGTGAGAAAAATCGATCGTTCTCGACGAGTGTTAAGTGGTGCACGAGCCGAAGGCGAGTGAGGCGCTTCACTCGAGTACGAGACAGATCGATTTTTATCGACCGTGTCACGAACCGGTTTTTTTTCCCGCGTGCGGGAAAAAATACGGAACAATAATATCGACCCTATCTAGAAACAGATCTCGTCCCAGCCTCTACTATTTTTAGTTATCTGCTTTGTTCATGTTCTTTTTCCATTGGTGCTCCGTGCGATTAGCTACATTTTTTATTTGTCTAACACAATTGCATGATGAAATGCTTTATGGTAATATGTTTTAGAGACTTCGAAACTGCGAAGCAATATAGTTTGTCCGTAAAAAGTCTGCATAATGAAATTCATTCCAAAGTGCCACCGGAAAATATGAGAGCAATGACAAATAAGTTATTTTATTGAAAGGATGCAACGCACACGCACACACACACGCACATTTCCCAAATGTGATTTTTTGATGGTTTCAAACATTCTGTACACACAGTAAAATGGGTGCCAATGTTTCTTGTCCACAGACGGCCTCAATTATTTTCTCGTTAATTTTACCAAAAAAAAAAGTTCATTTTTCAAACATTTTTTGTGAATTTAACAAGAAAAAAATTCTGGGCATTTGTAGACAACAAAGTTTGTTAAAAGTATAAACTTTTTTTACAGTGCACAGTTATATCAAAACCACAGAAATAATTTTTTTTTTTTTACGAAAACAAAGTTTCCTCTATGAGGGTGACAAAATAGTAGTAGTAGTCGTCTTTATCCCGTGTATACCCGTGTGGGGTTTTACATAGCTCCCCGAGGGTGACAAAATATTACATTAATCGTTGTAGCTTCATTTACAAATGTTATATTACTAAATATAAACATATTATAACCGACTCAAGAGTAAATTTTCAGAAAACGCATCCACTTTGTTGATATTTTCTTATAAAAACTCAATAATTAAACGTATATACCATCAATCCATCTTTCATTATATTTACCGAGGTATTCGATATCATCAGCTATCAGAAAAAATACCTAACAATCATTACTGATTAAGTCATTACAAGCTTTCAAGCGTCGCGAAATACCTGTTTGTTATTCTCAGCTCGTGTAACGATGTTGCATAGAACTTTGAAAACCGGTTACTAACGAGGCCCATTTATTGAAAATAATAAACTATATACCAACATAATCGCGCGGTTGCACATTTGTCGTGAGTATGATAATTTAAAAATAATCAACTGTCAGATTTTTTTCCAGATGCATGTATTTTAACTAGGGATGTGCACGAGCCTTGGCATACTCGAGCAGCTCAATGTTCGAACCAACAGGCTGCTGATCGAGCATGCTCGAACCTGACTCGGCGCTGCGTCGTGTACCGAGTCAAATTTGTAGGTCCGAGACGCTCGAGACGTTCGAGACTCTCAGGAGTCTCCGGATGTTCGAGACTCTCGGGAGTCTCCGGACGTTCGAGACTCTCGGGAGTCTCCGGACGTTCGAGACTCTCCGGACGTTCGAGACTCTCCGGACGTTCGAGACTCTCCGGACGTTCGAGACTCTCCGGACATCCGAGACTCTCCGGACGTTCGAGACTCTCCGGACATTCGAGATTCTCCGGACGTTCGAGACTCTCCGGACGTTCGAGACATTCGTTCTATACAATATGCGGCAAACTAGGGTAAAAAATCGGGATGCATCGGTGGGGCAAAACAGGGCAAAAAATCGGGGAATGTATCGGTGGGTTAAAAAATTAGGATGCATCGGTCATTGGTGGGTCAAAACGGGGCACAGAATCGGGATGTATCAATGGGACAAAATGGTCCAAAAAAATCATGATGCATTGATGGGGCAAAACGGGGCAAAAAATCGGGATGTATCGGTGGGGCAAAATGATCCAAAAAATCCGGGATGTATCGATGGGGCAAAACGGACATAAAAAATCGAGATGAATCGGTGTAGCAAAACGGAGCAAAAAATCGGGATGCATCGATAGGGAAAATCGGGACAAAACATCGGGATGCATCTGTGGGGCAAAACAGGGTAAAAAATCGGCACATATCAATGGGGCAAAAAAATCGGGATGCATCGGTGGGCCAACATGAGGCATAAAGATTGAAATGTATCAAAGGGGCAGTAGGGCGGTGGGGCGAAATGATGAAAAAATCGGGTTGTATCTATCTGGAAAAACGGGACAAAAAATTGGGAATGCATCGGTGGGGCAAAATGGCGCAAAAAATCGGGATGTATCGATGGAGCAAACCGGGATCTCTTCAAATCGTGGGAGGTGAATCCGGGTAAAGGAGAATATGCAGCCAGACGGCCAGACGGACAGGTCTGTCTGTGTATTGATTGGTACTAATGATGAGCGTGATAGGTCTAGAGAAAAAAAGGCAAGATAATTTCCGATAGTAGAAGACGAGAAAAAGCGTGTGTCTCTCTAGATTTATTTCAAAACGACTGAACAGCGCTCGAGACGACACGCCTGGGCGTGCGGCTACAAGCCGAGGTATATAATATAGAAGCATATTTATCGGTGGGTGCCGGTATCGTAGGAAGTAACCCTATCCCGTTTTGCCTCCCACGAATTCAGGAGATCCCAGTTCGCCCCACCGATGCATCCCGATTTTTTTACCCCCTTTTGCCGTATTGATACAACCCGATTTTTTTGCCCCGTTTTGCCCCATCGATGCATCCCGATTATTTATGAATTATTCATAAATATTTGAATAATTCGTATTATTCAAATTTTCAAATATTAAATTCGAATTTTGAACCGTATATCAATATTCAATTCAATTCAATTGCTATTCGCACATCCCTAAAATTAATATTTATTTGATTTGAATAATTATTTATTTTAATCAAATAAATATTTGTTAGCGGGGCGCACATCAAATAATTTTTTATTTTCTGGGTGCAGACAGCTCGCCCGTAACAAGTTCATTAGCTCGATGGACTCTCGAATGTCTCGAATGTCTCGAATGTCTCAAACGTCTCGAACGTCTCGGACGTCTCGGGCTGCTTGGTTAGCTCGATATAAAACTCGAGCGAGTGCTAAGCCGCCAGGGCATGACTCGAACAGGCTCGAACACGTTCGTGCACATCCCTACCAACTACGTCCGTTTCTTTGCACTTGTCTGTCTGAGAACTCCTGTGACAGATATATCAATTATTCTAATTAATAAATATTCATTGAAGTAATGAATCTTTGACAGATCTTGTACATATCCGACGTTCATAAATATAATTGGGTACAAATTCACCGCCCGAATCGGCAGTTATCATGTTGTGTCTACATTGAAGCGCCGTTGCCACATGTCAAAACCATTTTGCTGACGCACGAATAGTCTCATCTCAGTGCGTAACTAGCTCCGTTAAATTGTGATTATTTCTTCAAATATTCGGTAGCCCTACGTTTTTCTGTATCTGACGTGATCCGTAATGCTCAACGAACCCGTGATGCTTTTAATATTTCTGCGATCTTGGACCTAAGTATCAAAATTATTAACTGAAACATGTGATTTGATGTTTCTGTCATAAGATCTTATATAAAAATATAATTTTGTAATATTTAATTGTCCGTTTTAATAACCGGTCAACACTCTTGATTTTTTTCACATCAAGCTGAATACTGAAAGAATAACATAATAAAAAAGAATATTAAAAATTCGAATGCGAGAGTTTGACTGACGTTCACGGCAGAACTACCTTAAAGAAGATGAATGTTTGATTTTGAGCTAATCTATAACAGACCACAGTGAAACCACTGAACAGTCTATTTCTCAACAGTCCCAAACCCTCATTAGTCCCACTTCTTCCATCTCAATTTACTTGTCAATAGATCAATAGACCATTTTGCCACTGCCCGCATTTGACAAGTACGAGCCTCAGATATTGGTCTACTTGACGTGGAATACTCAATGTACATTGTACGATGTTGATGCCTGGTTTTAGAGACATTATACCACACACCCGTGGTGATGGGCAGAAGGTATGTTTAAGATAGCGTGGAAGTTAGCCACGTGGCCCAACAAATTTGTTGGCACCTGTCAAAGTTCCAAAGTCGTTGTTGATAGGGCCCATTTTTCGTATCATTAACTTACCTTTTCATGGCCATAAAAACATTATAACTTGGATTCCATGCCCCGATGGGTATCAGGGATTATATTAATTTTTGTTAAACGTTCCATGTAGGATAAGGTTCGGGAAATGTCATAGGGATAGTAAAGTATCATGAGCAAAAGATCACCAAAACTCGACGGCGGGGAATGATTTTTTCCTGAACGCACCAAGAGTCCTTCGAGCAGTCCTTCGAGACTGCTTTTTTACATTTCCAAAATATATACAGAGGTAACTACAATTTTTTTAACGCTATTGAAGGTCCGGACGAATTTTCGTACCCGAAAAGTGGCTCATCCGACGGTAATCATTTTTTCGTGGATGCACTAGGAGTTTAGTTTTTTGGATACGAAAAGTTGTCCGGAGGTTCAATCGTGAGATTCAATCGACCTCTATACATATTTTGGAAATGTAAAAAAAAGCCGTCTCCAAGGATTCTTGGTGCGTTCAGGAGAAAATAATTTCCGGCCAATCGAGCTTTGGTGATGTTATGGTCATGATATTTTACTATCCCTATGACATTTCACTAACCTATCCTACATGGAACGTTTAAAAACGATGTATTAAACATGTATTAAACAATATAAAAACAACGAATTAAAAACAATAATGTAAAACAATTACTTTTTCATCACCATTAAAAGATTAATTATAAAAGTTAATTATACGAAAAATGGGCCATATCAACAACGACTTTGAAACTTTAACCGGTGCCAACGAATTCGTTGTAGCAACATTAACGTCCACGCCATTGTTTACAAGCATCAAGAGACGCGGTAGCGTCTCGACGCCAGGTACTTAAAAAAAAGATTTTTAAGCGACGAGACGCTACCAAGTATATATACTCCAAATTGCCGGAAGTGGATTCTTGCTTCTGGATTTTCTCGTAAACGAAGCATCAGATCGGAATTCCAACGACA
>JAPYZD010004637.1:0-10992 GCA_030522725.1 Ichneumoninae sp. B BG-2022a | reverse complement strand
AATTATCCGTTAAGGCAAACGTCCGACAGGTAATTTTCCGAAGGGGCAAAAATCCGAAAATTATTATTTGCCGCTAGACGCGACAAACGAAGCCGCGAAAACGCGCTGCGAGTGCCTTCGCCTACGACGTCCATGGACCGTTACATTTTCACATTTTAGCATAAGTTTTATAATCGAAATGGAAAAAACCCCAAATTTTATTTTAGCACCATAGCATACTGGGCACTTAACCCTTTGAAACGTGATTTATTTTTAATACACAATCCACTTAAAATTTTATACTAGAGGATTCTTCGAGCAGCTGATTACGAATCGGAACTAAAAATATTGATATTCAAAATAGCGTTTCCAGTATGGCAGATCAAAATGCAAGTGACTTGTGACCACTACTAATAGAGTCGCGTATGGGCTACCCCGATACTGATAAACTCGAGTAAGAACCTCTGCCTGCAAGCCGAACCACTCTCAGCTCTACCTTATCTATGCTGGAATGTTATAATGAGCGTGTGTAGTAACAGCTAGGTGTAGAGAAGAATGTGTGCAATTGATTTACGTTGAAATAAAGAGCGCGGTAGAAATCGTGCGTTTAAACGGTTCGTGCGCCAAGCCATGTGTATAATCGAAATGTCTTGTATAACGCATGTGAATATTGAAAATGTGGAGGAATTGCGCTGTGTTCGCAATTGGGCTCGAGACTGTCGCGTATTGAGTTGCGCGATAAAATGCGTTCTTCCAATTTCTGCGGCAAGCGATATGTATAATCGAAATGTGTACAATCGAAATGTCGTAGAAAATGCGTGTGAAGATTAAAAATGTGAAACATCAGCCGAGTGTGACATAGAGTTTGTGGAGAAATGGATGTGTTGGATCGGCGCTGTGGTGAAAAGAATTGTGCAGAAAAGAAGGACTGCCGCTATGTACCACGGAGCGGTACCGTACCCCAGAGAGAAGGATTCTCCTGTTTAATGCGCCTCGAAATCGAATTTGAATCGAAGCTCTCTCTCGCCACTGAGTTTTGGCCTCGAATAATAGCTCGCAAAAAAAAAGAAAATGCCGAAATCAATAATTAATCCCATCTAATTAAATTCGAACCCTTCAGATTGCCCCGGCCCCTGTCGGTGGGGAAAGCGTGTGGTCGTCAGGACTGAAAATCTATGGTAACGCGGTTCTTTCGACACGCCAAAAAATGCCGCGTCACAGTTTCTAGAATACCACCGCGCAAAATAAAAAAAAATGTTTTGTTTTAAAAAAAAGCAACACTAAACTCCAGTGACAGATCGATGTTTCAATGTTTTGAAATAATGACGAATCGACATAAAAGATAAAGCGAGTGAAGCGTGGAAGCTGAAAAGAATGAAAAAGTTTTTATATACATTGATATGTAAGTATATATATACACATATATATATGTATGTATATCAGTATACAAGTTATTCCGTCTATACGATTCGCGCATGTCGAAGAGGGTGGTAAGCTGTGCACGATATCCAAGGGATTTCCCGTGCGCCAATCTCAGGGTTCCAGTGGTTGGAGGGAAGTGAGCCTCCGTACTCCCGAGGATTCCCATTTCGTTCTTTCTTATATCCCCGCGCATCCCAATATCCGGGGCTGCGAAACTGAGAGACGAGGCGGAAGTCGCGTGTATGCGGATCTCCACGCATCGCATACTTGGTTATAGACATAGTAAATGCAGTAATACGATGAGGGGATATGGAACTTGGAAGCACACAAATCCAGCGGAAGCAGCGAAACTTACGTGGGGGCGCCGCCTGCTACGTAGGTATCTGTATTCAAAGTTCGTGGCCTTCAACGCTCTAAGGCATGACTGTGCACAAACCCTTGGCGGTGCGGTGCTCTCGCGTCTCTCGTTACCGAAAGTACACTACGTGCATTCACTGTACGATATTATGCATACTTTCGCATGGGCGTTTGATAAACGCTCGCATATTGAGGAACGACAAAATTGATGCAATGAGGATCATCTAGCGGACAAGATTTTCTACGGGGAGTAGATTAGAGGAAGTTCTGAGGAACCTTTAAGCACCGACGCAACACAGTCAAGGCAACGTGACATCGCTATTTCCACACCCGACCAGGGCTCAGTCGGCAATAAAATCTGCCCATGTGCGAATATCTGTACGGTGCCCGAGTTATAAAAACGGCCCAGACCTGGGATAGGCCCGATTGCCAAGTCTCATTTGCCAATTCTCGGACAGTATTAACAAAAAACATTATCAGTAATGGACCTATGCATCTTGCCAGTACAGGGGCCAAGTCCAGACCTGCTAATATGGTCCAGAACTGGGACAGTTACAGTTACTGAATCTTAATTGACCGCTCTGTCCCCGTACAGATGAAAAACTTCGCCAAGAATTGGACAACCTTGATCACCAGTACTGGAAAAAATCCCGACCCGACAATAGAGCTCAATACTAGAACAGCCCTTGTTGCTGTCTTGTTCAACGACCAGGGCCTAGTGCTGATGAACAACTTCACCAAGAGTTGGCCATCGCTAATAGACCCTATTAGATAAAATCCTTTTTTAGATCAAATTTTATATCCGTCGTAGTACTGGGCATCTACTGGTTGCCAGAGTTCAATCAATGCTTTCATAATATCAAAGTATGCAAAAGATAAATTACAAATAAATTTTATATAGTATTCAGTGACTGAAGAATAAATATTGATGTATTGTATCCCTTTTCGATCGTATGAAGTTAGTGTGACAATATATATGCAAGCATTTGCTCCACTGATGTACAATTTTCGAAACGTTGTTGTTCAACATTTGCATAGCCAAGTAGGGAAGATCGAGGACTAGGAATCGTAGGCTCGCAGATTCGAATCCCATCATCGGTCGAAAAATGTATTCCAAGATTATAAATAAAATAACAATACAGTAAACCACCGACTCGGCACGTTTCGCAAGTGCCTGCAAACGTCGAAACGGCAAACAATTACTTAACCGATTTTGGTATACTGAAACTTCATAGCCTGATCTATGTTTGTGTCAATACATTTGTGAGCGGACGTATGAATTGAAGGTAATACACCGTAATTGGAGAAATCCGGTTAAAAGTTCGCGGTGACATATCGAAAAATCACGTCGGCGATCCCCACTTCTACGTACAATCGCAAAGGATGCCGCATACTTCACGCTGCAGCCGAGATTCTGCCGAGTTTCCAATGCCCCATGAGAAGCCTGGAATTGTTATTTATTTATAATCGTAGCGTTTTCTATTCGCGTTTGTTTTTTTCCGTTGTTGGCGTTTAGTGCGCGATTAGTGTGCGAAAAAATGTATGCGATGCCGTGTCTATAATATCTGGTGCAATAATCACCGAACACATTAATGATAAAAAATTATCATAAATTATGCGCTTAAACTAATTAATAATTTTTTGTTTTATCGAGATGGATTATATAGTTTTAACTCGATTACTGTAGTGTAATGTCATATTTGCAAAATCATATATGCCAGCAATATAATTTCCTATGTGTCATTCTTCTTCGATGAAATTCTTGATGTGTCGTTCCTATCTGAGACAATTTTCAATTTGTTTGTCCTCTCCGATATAATTTTTTAAATATTGTATCTCTATGACACGATTTTTTTATTCAATACTGCGCACTAGCCCAGTATGATTAAAGTCTGCAGCGTACGTAGACAGTGCAAATAATGGCAGAATCATTCGAATCCCTCCGTAGAAGTCAGAAAACTTCTTTCGGAGCTGCACACTAAATCTGAATAAAATATTAATGTTTTGCAGCGTGCCTAGATATTGCAAATAGAGACTGTTATTACATATTTAATAAAAATAGGATATTCAAGTCAAGTTTACAAAGAAGAATCAGTTTTAGATGGTAACGGATGTGATGGTTTGATATTACCTAATAGTGACTTTCAAAAAGTATGAAATAAAATATAAAATTAAAAATTTTAGAAAATTCCCGACTGCAAATTAGTTATTAGTCATTAAAAAAAATTTGTCATTTGTAAAAAAAAAAAGTACAAAAAAATGAAACCGAAAAAAAATCTTACAAAAAGATTTAAATAATTAATGATAAAATATACATTTTCACAGAAGCTCCCTCTTTTCCATCGATATTTTCTATAATAATAATAATAATGATAATAAAAGTCGGAAGACGTCTCCGGCCTTGTCACAAACGCTTTGCAAGTGCACCTACAGAGTCAGTATGTGACACGGCCGGAGACGTCTCCCGACTTTTATTATTATTATTATTATTATTATTATTATTGAAAATATCGATGGAAAAGGGGGAGCTTCTATGAACATTTATATTTTATCATTAATTATTTAAATCTTTTTGTAAAATTTTTTTCCGGTTTCATTTTCTTTGTACTTTTTTTTTTACAAATTTTTTTTTTCAGGAAGGGTAGCTCATTTTACGGATTCTGTTTTTACGAAATTTTACGAAAATCGTTTGAAAATGCACATTGTGGAAAATGGAAATGAATTAATTTGTGCGTTTGCAAATCGATCATCATCGTTGATATATTGTAACGAATATGTAGCAGACTATTCGTTAAGGCACACGATATTAGTTATCTTTGACAATAGACGAACGAATGGACGTTTGATACCGGAACAATCGTCATGGCAGGCGAGACCGTCAAAGCGAACAGACGTGTGACATTACGTGATCGGGATAATTAACGTTTATCATTATTAATAATACCTGCCCCCAAACCAAATAGACGCGTTATTCATTCGCTCGGTCATTACAATACATATATTCAGTACCAGTGCGTTGGTCTAGTAGTAGCGTGCTCGCCTCTAAACCAAAACGCGAGTAGGTCGAGGGTTCAATTCCCGGTGCCGTAGTTTGTCGAGAAATATAAATATAGGCGGGACATAGCTCCAGATATATACTTTTGAGGGACACGCGTTCAAGTGCGTATGTACGACTAGTATATAGCTGTAGTCTATGTTTACATTCTCGGTGAAACTGGACGTACCTCCGGTGCCGTGAAGCGAATCTAAGACCGACTGTATCGGCATAGGTTTTCTGCAGTTTCCCCATGTCTTTTGTTGCAAGACTAAGGCGATTGTGATACAGGGGGGAAGTCGGCTGCAACCGCAAAATGGGAGGGGACTGACTCGGTGCGTAAGGACGGTTAACAGAAATGGACAATAAATAAAGTGAGGACTAGTAATTACGCATCAACGGAGCTGACCCGCTATAAGGCAGTAGCTTTGAAAAGCGGTGGAAAATAACAATAAATAAATAATATATTGTAACGACCGGGCGAATGAATAACGCGTGTATTTAGTTTGGGGGCGGATATTATTAGTACAGTCGCATCTAAATATCCCGAGCATGAACTGTCACACGTCTGTTCGGTCAGACGTCTCAGTCCAGACTGTTTAACATGACGATTGATCTCGTATCGATCGTCCGTTCGTTCCTCTAATGTCAAACCTAACTAATACCGTGTGTCTTAACGAATAATCAGCTACGATATTCGTTACAATATATATTCAGTAGATTTTCTTTCACCTGCGGCAATTTTTACTAATATTATTTTCACTTTGAATAACATGATACTCACAATATATCGTACGGGCTTCACTTGACAACTGACCGTCGACTTTATATTTTAAAGGTCCATATGAAGCATGGCCAAATGTGTATGACATCCTTACAGAATTCATATACCTCTGAAAATTCTTTCAAATTTTTTACAAATTGTATTCCACTTTTTGCCGATAATCACAAAGTGTCTGTGACGAATTAGACATTTCGACCCTTTGAAGCACCTTTCGGAGCACTTGTTCAAAGTAGAAAAAAAAATAGATTGCGGAAGGGATGTCATCAGTGGACAAAAATTGGATTAACGTTTTACATGAGTAGGTCTCTAATTAACGAATTTTCACCTATTTTGTTTTTCCTCGGTCATTTCCCCAGTTCTCGAATGTTATGTAAATACCACCAAAACCAGTTACGATGTTGCAAATCGCAGAGATAGATTATACGGAAAAGAATGCGGGTGTTGGAAATAATGAAGCAGCGTTTTGCAGATATAGGACAATTATTGTCCAATTATTCCACATTTATCTATCTCATCATCTTTTTTCTTCTTTATAACTTTATATACTCGTCGGTCATCAGCAGGAAAACTCGTCATACGAGTGTAATAATCGTGATAGAGTTGGTAGTAGATGAACTCTGTGCGGGGAGAAGCATTGGAGGAAATGCATAACTGGTATACTGATCATAAACTTTTGAGGAATATTGCGCCGAGGAGACACTTCTCGCATCATTTGTTCCGCCCTTCTTCAAGTTTTTCTCCCCCTCATTGTGTCAATTGTAAGAGTTAAAAATACTACGGGTACATACAATATCCAGTTATTATGTTTACTCTATACATATATATTATTATTTGTAGATATTTCCTCATCGAAATAACGTGCGGATAGCTGAAGCAGACAGAGATCATATTTGCGAGTGCGCCGACTTACCGGGAGAAAAATAAAAAAAATCGTAATATCGAGTGCAATGTCACGCTTCAAGATACTCGGTCTCGCAAATTGAGACCGCATTATTATAATAGCAACGAGGAATACGGGTTTGGGGGCGTATGTATCGGGAGTTCAGTGAAACGTGTGTACAGACGCAGCTACATACTATCTGCGTACGTGACCCAATCGAATCGAACGTTCGTACCCAAGAATTCTCGGGGCATTCCCGCATTACCAGAGAGTGACGCGATGCGCGAGGGGAAATACCGATTGCTGTTAGTACAATCTGCATTCACGATATCGTAACTCTTATTAAACATACCATGATATTTTTATATACTTTTTAAAAAGATCGTGTCATTTAAAGGAATAAAAAATGTCACATGAAAATCTACTTTCATCATGTGACGAACACTATTTTTGACTTTCATATTTCATATTAAATTTACATAAAAAATTGAACGGTTAGATTATGTACTGGAAACATGTTTTACATGGCCAAGAATACAAAAAAGCATTTTCCCATTTCTGTCTGTCTGACTGTATGTATGTATGGTTCTTTGCCTGTACTGTGACTTGTGCGATCAAGGGGGTTGAGCACCAAAATTGTGCGATGCGATTTTTTAAAGTACTTAAATCGCACGAATTGCTGCAAGAACGAGACGATTTTTTTTAAATTTAGGATATTGTAGCAACAATCTTATTTCTCGGCCAAGAGCTATGAGTTACAAAGCCGGGGTGCAGCACTAAAATTGGACTATGCTCATTTCGAAAGCACTTAATTTTTCTGTCATACATATATAAGATACATTTTGATATCTATTTGTTCTACTGAGTCTGTAGTGACAGCTCTTTTGTCGAGGAAATGTTGATGAGTTTTTTTTAAGAAGGGGACGGAGCACGAAAATTAAATCCAGTGTATTACGAAAGCATTTAATTCGTCAAACAAGATGTAACATCGTAAATTCGGCTACACTGATAATTTTGGATTACACATTTTCAAAAAAGCTATTTTTCATAAAAAATAATATTCTCAGTTAGCTTTCGGGGTTAAATTTTATACAGTTCGAAAGCACTAAAAAGCACGTAAGTCCTCTGAAAAGACATTTGACGATAACTTAAGTACCAATCAATTTCTGCTAACTTGATTTTAAGTCAGCAGAGATTTTTTCAAGTTGGATTTTCGGCGATATGGAAAGAGCACAAAAATGATAAGCTTAGTACCTAATCAGCACTTAAAAGCACTTAATGTTGGTATATATTAACGCCATTTTTGAGACTTTTATATGCTGACTTGACAAAGGTATTTTTTCCACTTATGAGAAAGCGAAGTGCATGTATATTGTATTTCGCATGTGCAATTTTGCTTCCTCACAGCGGAAGCTATATCTTCGTGAAATTTTTTTTTCGAGATTTCAATGTCAGCTTGCGAGACTAGAAATAGTCGAAAACGTCGAGAAATCCGATTTATAGCTGGGGTGCGTGCGTGCGAAAGACTTGCATCGCTTAGAACGACCGTAACTCGGTAACGGCTTGAGATAGCGGGTTGGAATTTTATACACTTGTAGAATAGTCACGTCTCTTCCTGCAGTGTAATTTTCATGAACATGATTTCATGAGGCCCGTTTCGAAGTTTCACGCGACATCGAAAATTTTAACAAATGTCTGTGGTAGCTCTAACTTTCGCAAATTTTGAGCTGTCGTCTAAAACTGCACGATAATATTTTGATCAGAGACCTTTGGTATTGAATTTGTCCGAAAACTACCGAAGGGGTGAGATTTTATGGAATTTTGATTCTGTGTGAAAAATTACAAAAAACGCTTTATTTTGAGTAACCATGGAGGTATCGAGCTTAAATTTCGCATAAGAATGGACTAACATTGTACAATTTTTCGTATTAAATTTGGCAAAAATTGATCCAAACGTTTAAATTTTATGGGTTGTTGAAAATGTTGAATTCTTGCCATTTGTTTTACGCCTGACACAAGTTTCGTAATCAGCGCTGAGGAATAGATTACAATTTTTCTTAAAATGGCGAAATCTGCAAATGTCAGTTTGCGATTTCCTATAATAATAAATTCTGGTGTAAATTTTGACGGTTTTTTATTACCATGACAAGCCCAAGTAGAACGGAATTGATTAACCATCACATGAATCGAATTGGAAATCGTTTCATATATGTCATACAATTGTTATAAAGTTTTTCCGGTAATTTCGATATGTACCAGAATATTGAAAATATCAAAGGAAGACGTCATTTCCGGATCAATGTTTTGGGCCAACAACCGAACCTGATCAAAAGTCTGACCTAATATAAAAAATTTCTCTCGCCATTACACTCTCCATTACCATTCTAATTCTCATGTGTAACGAGATATATATTTTTAAACCCCTAACGAGAGTTAACAGTATTTCAAATACAAACCTTGACAGAATGACCCTCAGCAATTTGTCGCGGTTTTACAGTCTCTCTGGAAATACAGCGATACGAGGCGGCTCACATTCATAATATGCATTAACAACTGCTCCTCGACCATGGGTCGGTGTTTTTCGTGCTAAAAGCACGAGTTTCCTGGAAGCTTGCAGTAATTAAACTTTTCGGCGCTATATTATGCTATATCAAAGTTATTTATAACGTGCAACGACTTCGGTGTGGGTTGTGTTGAAGGAATACCTGAGCGGAATAGTTCCGTAGCGTTACGGGTATTTATACTATATATGCGCGTGACTCGTAATTTCCTCGCTCCACAGGTTATTGCGGAAAGTCCGTGAGGCCCTCATAATTGCCACCGAACTGCAACTGCTGCGTAATTTCGCCCGACACTTGGTCTACTGGCGGCCCCTGAGCACTGCCGGGCTATACTTATTATGCCTGCTATACGTTAGCTTTCTCAGTCGTCGACGAGGAGGATTCTGGCCGTGGCTAGCGGTTCCTCGAGTGGTAACATTCCCTGCATCTCCAACCTTTTGCTACCACCACTCGAGAGCATCCCAAAGCTCAATGTGTTGGCCACGAGCACTTCCTACTACTGTGGGAACAAACAACCTTTGTCCTACAGTTCGGTTATCTCGGCTTCTCGATTGCCCCTTCGACTCGGTAATATTTCAGTTGATATATAGATATTCACGCTGCAGATGATTAATATTAATCACCTATTTCAGCATCTGATGAAACTGCTGTTCACAAACCTCAATTATTATATATCAATATTAATATTCTCATGTTCTCTGTGTGAATAAATGAAAGTCCTCACTTTTGTTGTTTATCTTTTTATTTTCTAATACACACTTTCACCGATACATTCCTACAAACACAGCCACTTACAGATATACACGGACGCCCTGAAGACAAATTTTTACCAATACGCCCATTAACATCGGGGACGAAGATTTCTCAGAAAAAAAATCTTTGTCTATTCGTATTCAAATTTTCATAGTGCAATTCCCTCCCGAAAAATGATCATATCTGACCATATATATATATATATATATATATATATTAGGGCGTTTTTGAAAAAGGACATTTTTTAATTTTCCTCCCACCCTTTTAAGGGTGGGTGAGGAAATGTTCCAAAACGGGGGATGCAATTCCAACCTTTTGTACAGCCGACAATTAATTTGATTGGTACAAAGTGTAAAAAGGGGATTGGGCGGATTTAACTTGATTTTATAGGGAACATAGGCCCATAATAATTAATTTATGGCGAATTTTTTACGCTGATATCTCAAAAATGATAAGAGCTGGAGTGCAAATGATATTTTTCGAAAAATTGAAAATGTCACGAAACCCATACCTCTCGACCAATTCTTACCAAATTCAATAGCGAAAATTGTTTGAAGTTGGTTTACTTCTATAGAAAGTTTCAACCCGATAACTCAAAATTTGCGAAAACTAGAGCGCGAACACACTTTTTTCATAATTCCAAAATCTGATAAAATCTGAGCAAGTGTTTCAATTATTGCCTAAATTGTAGTGTTGGTAATAGGATTCGAATAACGCCGATATCCGGATATCCGAATTGTTCGAATTCACCAGAATCGACGCTTCAGATTCGAATGTCCAGGTATCCGGATCTGAATGGATATCCGAATATCCGGATATGCAAATCCGGATCCCGAAATTAGCGAGGTGCACGAATCCGCCTTGTTCGAAAAGTTCATAGTTCGGTTCGATAAGCTGTCGATCGAACCGAATCGAATGAGCCAAGCTCGAACGCCAGAGACGTTCGAAGAGTTCGAATCCGTCGAACTTGACGAACGATTCGGAGTCGTCGAACGATTCGAAGTGTTTAAACAGTTACAGAGGCTATGTTCGAAGCTATTGAATGTTTTGATGTCAATTATGTAGTACGAGAATAAGTACACGAACACTTCCTCGACGTCTAGTTTGACCGGAGCATTTCTTTCGCGATCTAGGTGTACCACGAAGACTTTCTCAAGGTCTATCTTAATGCAAATGTTTCTAATATACCCGAGCAGAAATTACCGTCGGGGTGATGTCAGGT
>JAPYZD010004636.1:0-10993 GCA_030522725.1 Ichneumoninae sp. B BG-2022a | reverse complement strand
TTCATGCCGTTGTCATCAGCTCTGATCACCGGTCATACGTGAATAGACTACGTGAACGCAGTTTACACTTCACGTAATTATCTTTTGTGTAATCGACTTGCCGACGATTTTAGAACATTCGTAGAACCTCAACGATTCGGTGTGCACTCTCGTTTGACGTATGTACGTCCTAGAATATTTAACGTTGTACAAAACAAATGCCAATAACATTTCAGTGGCCATATTGGATTTTAGGACGATTACCAATATTCGATTTTCTTCGTCTCTTGTACATTTTCAAGCTATATTCGAGTGCACGCCGAAGCGTTATTGTTCATATTATGTTTCTGTAGAATTTAAAGCATACGCGTAGCATATTAACCGTGCTAAGTCGAAACTACGAAATCGCCTATTTCGGTCGGTAAAACAGGACGGTCCAGCATCCCCTTAAGAAGTAAAATCTCGAAGAAGACCCTGGTCTTCGAATAATAATCCTCATTTCGCGCGCTTCACTTGTGTGATCTGTGCTCGGCGCATAAAATTACAAAGAATTATGCTCTTCGGATTTTTTTTTGCTCAAGGAATTTGCTTACTCAAGAAATCCAAATGATACGTCCTTATCTCTAGCCTTTTCAACCCCGTCATATCAATCATCTTGTGTATTTCTTGCCGCGTAGAACACTTGAGTTTTTCTGCGGTGTTACCGGGAAGTAAAGAAATCGCTGTTTGAAAATACGCAAACTCACTCGTTTTGCAATATTGGCTATAAAAATGCCCGATAAACTTTTTTCGTTACTCGTCCTTCCGATACTGATTTTGATGCCGATCACGAATGTACCACTTATTTTAATCACAGATGAATATTTAATACAGAAAATTGCGTCTAAAATAAAGTTCTAATTTTTCATGAAATTCAAAAAATTCAAAATGACATAAAATTTAAACGGTTCGATCGCTTCTCCCCAAATTTAATAGGGATCATGGGGCGATCATATTCCATATGTGTACGCGTTTTCAACCAGATAGCTGAAAAATTTTAAGCGCTAGAGTGCGCACAGACATTTTTGAAGAACTTAAAAATGACGTACAAAAAAAAACCAACTGAACATTTATTAAGACATTTTTTTAGAAACGGTGACTATTGATCACACATGCGGTGTGTGAAATTTTAGCTCCATCGGTCGACGCATTCTCGAGTTATAACGGTTTCAATTTTTCTGGTCGGATTCACACACACACACACACATACATCCGGATATTTTTTTCTAAATGTGATTTCTCGATGTTTTGTAACATTCCAAACACGTTTTCATTCAAACCTCAAACGTTTTTTTTCACCAGAACGAAGCTCCCTCTACGAGGAAACAACATCAATTGAAATTACTGAAATTTTTAGGCATCAGCCTGCCCTCGCGTTCTGACCAACCTGAAAACAAACCGGTCGATTGATGCATCAAACCAACTCTTATTCCAACCTTCAAGAGGTTGATTTTTCGGCGGTATTCAGAAAACAACCGTAATACCAACCATTATATGTGTTGGATACGAAGTTGGTTTACAGTTGAATTTTCCTAAAACAACTCGACATATAGTTGGAAATTGAGTCGTTTTAGGAGAGTCCAACTGTAAACCAACTTTCAATCCGACACATAATGGTAGGTGGTTTTGAGGTACCAACCAAAAACCTACCTCCAGAAAGTTGGAATCAGAGTCGGTCTGGTGCACCAATCGATTAGTCATTAAACAACCCAAATCCAACCCAAAATTTCACGGTTGGTTGGTCTACGACGGTGCCCTATACCCACCGTGAGAGAAATTTCCAGGTGGAGGACAAAATCCCTGGTGTGCGACCAGATCGGCAAAGATGTTAACAAAAGGATAAGGTTGCGCTCGGCCAGCTGCAGCCTTGGGGGGATGGTAGAGGGGCGATCCGATGAATTCGAGCTGAGTGAAAACGGAATCGATTACCACAATACGGCATGGAGAGAGACGAAAATAATAATTTATTGAACGAAAATCGAATTTAAGCAAAATCAGCAAGAATAAAATAAATTAAAGTCTCTCGCTCTCTTCTCCATCGATTCCGAACTTATGAGCTATCCGATACATCAGTCCCTAATAGGCTCCCGGCGGCTACTCAGTTCGCCGTCGGGAGAAGTGCCTAGTGCAGAATGACATTAAATAATTCAGAAATAATCAAATAATTTACCAATAATTTTCCCTAGGTTCCTGCTAGATTTCGGATTACTCACACACACTCACACGACTCACAAACAATGCGCGACGACGTGAGGGTCTGCCTACGCGAGAAACACACGAAATAAAACAGTGTTTCTTTAGTTACCGGTAATAAGTGCAGGCAAGATTGCACTGGAAAATACTTGGCGTACCCGGAGAGGCCGGGGCGATACGGATTCTCACTGTTCTCACTTTTCTTTCGCCGATTGCCCGTCGAAAAGCTGCCGCCGTCGACCAAAGCCTCGAATTTTATCAATCGCGGAAGCGCAGAGACGGAACAGCGCAGAGACCCGCGCGTCTTGCCTTAACGAACACACATAATTACACAAACACACAGAATGAATTTCTTCCGGATTTCCCGGTCAACCCCGCTCGCGCCCTACCAAGTCAAGCGACCATCGAAAGACCCAAAAATTGACTGGTCATTCTGTGACACCTTTCGTCCGGAATAACGACCGAAATAAATACCAATTGTTAGGTAGAGAATGGGTCGTTTTTTCATCAATGACCGCAAAATGACCACAAATACGACCAATGTATGAATTACTGAAAAAGTTCTACATTGCGTCGTATCGTCGGCGTTAATCAGAAAGTAACCGGAAAGGCAACCATCTTGAGAGGTTTTCTTTGGGTCGTTCTTTGGGTCTTTTATGAAAAACGACTTATCTAAGTCCTCGTCAACAGTCTCTTTGACTGTTGACGAGGACCCAGATAAGTCGTTCAGGTTGTTTATGAACAACTACTTGCAAAGGCAAGTAGTTGTTCATAAACGACCTGAAGAACGACCCAAAGAAAAATTTCCAACATGGTCGTCTTTCCGGTTACTTACGTATCAACACCGGCGAAACGACCCAACCTAGAGCTTTTTCAGTAATTCATACATCGGTCGTTTTTGTGGTCATTTTGCGGCCGTTGATGGAAAACGACCCATCCTCAACCTAACAATTGGTCTTTTTTTCGGTCGTTATCCCGGACGAAAAATGTCACAAAACGACCAGACGTTTTTGGGTCGTTTGATAGTCGTTAAAGACGGTCGTTTGACTTGTTACAGCGGGTTCAATACCGGTAACGCGAGCGTCAATTCCCGACGCTTTTCTCGGACGCCACGCTGATAAACAAATTTGGCGAACAACATTCCCCCGCCGAACTAGCACTAATCGACAACCCTGTCAGAAATCACCTAGGCAAAATGAGGGTAAACCGACGCCCGGTTTCGGACACTTTCCCGAGGGTTTTTGAGCCCAAACCGACGATAAAAATGTTACCTTTTGATCGTCGGTTCATCCTCTATTCATCATCGGCCGCATTGAAACCGATGCGATTGAGAATACACGGCTGCGAACATCGGTTTACTCTCGGTGAACCCTCGGTCACGTCGAAACGGACGATTGTGAAAAAGGCTGCGATCGTCGGTTTACTCTCGGTGAACCCTCGGTCGCATCGAAACCGATGCGATTGAGAATGCACGGCTACGAACGTCGGTTTACTCTCGGTGAACCTTCCGTCTGATCGAAACCGATGTTCTAGGCTTACCTCGGTTCACCCTCAGGAACCCTCGGAAAAGTGTCCGAAACCGATGATTCGCGAACCCTCGGTAGTTTCTGATAGGGAAGTGAAATATTCCCCGCCTAGGGCAGCGTTCGACGCCTCGACCGGAGTTACACCACGAATAACGGGCTACCCGATATATCCCGTGCGTTAACCAATTAATCGGCGCGGGTTGCGATGGGCTTACCGGTAAAAGATCGAACAAAATCCCGTAGAGAAGCCGGTCAGCTGCTTCCGTCTCTCAAATATTCGGGTCGACAATCCTCAGTCTCGATCGTCCTTTCTTCCCTCAATAAAATAGGCTGGAGCGCCACCCGACGACGCACCGTCACGTACATCGTGCCCCAGGAGAATCCCCGAATATTTTGCGGCGCTCATCAATCACGATCGCTCAACCCATCCCCGCTCTAATTCTCACGGCCCAGCTTATCGTTAAGTGGCGCCTCGCAGGACAGCTTCGCAATTTCGCACCTTCGTACGGCTCGCGCGTACATATTCAAAATCACGGCCGTCGGCCGGCACATGGTCGTGAACACGGCGATGAAGAAGCTGTGCGATAGTAGATGACAGCTGGCCAGGTGGATTTTTCGGGCGGTGGACGGCGGAATAATCGTCGCCACGACGATGACGACAGGGATGGATGATAGTCCTTCTTGGAGCGCCCAGAGAAGGTCGATACAAACTCGTCTCGGTACTCCGGCGATCTCGTCTATCGGTATGATGCAATATTGAGCTTCGCTCGACTCTCGAACCTCGCTGTCGACGAATGGTACATGAAAATTATTCGTCGAAATTAATTATAGAATTTCTTAAATGATACGGAGCCCATGTGGATTTGCCCGAGAAAGATGAGCAGTGTCCCGTGAGGGCGCGTGTCGGCTCTTTCTCGCCCTTGTGACCATCGTTCTTGGGACGCGGAGAAATACCGCGTCACACCACTTAGCATAATCATAATTTTTCCAGATGTCCATTGTCCAGGATATGACTAGGCACCTTACTGTGCATAATAATTTTATAACCCCGTCACCTTTACAATAAATCGATATCGGTTATCCCCGAACAAAAACTTATTCGTTGTTTCTTTCTCTCGCAAAACAGTAGGTGAGGTCGTAAGACATGCTCCATGTAAGTAACAACGGATTTATAATTTTAATTGTCTTGTTGTGTAATTCTTTAGCTCGTTACATAAAAATAAAAAATGTAATGTTCTTAGTCGAATATTCTCATACTCTGGTGAAAATATTTGTCTGACAATTTATCTGAAAAACTCTAAATGGACCGTTTCAGTGATCTTCATGGATTTTCCGAAATTTTTCTCTGATTTTCTCTGCGATATGTTAAATATCTGTGACATTTTCTCCGCACAACCTCCAGTAGTCACAATATATCAGAGGAATTCAGAGTATTTTACCGAAAATTATGCATACCTCTGATTTTTTTCTGACAAAGTACGTTAGGAGAAAATACCAGTTGTCTCTAAGATGCCTTAAGAGATTGTCTTAAGAGAAAAATGCAATTTATTTTCTGAAAAACTCCGATTTTCTCCGATAATGTGTGTTTTGAGAATTTCAGACAACTTACGAGTTTTCTCTAAGATCTGCTTTTTCTGGTATTCGTATGAACAATAAACAGTAAACAATAATTTTTTGTCACTCGTGCATGAATCGCGGCACTTCACATGGTAGTCTGGCGAGCCGAAAGTGGCCTATTGCATGCCAGTCGTGAACGTGTAGTGAAATGACAGAGTCGCGCATGCGCAGTTCGCATTCCGTTCACTTTCGTCCCTTGGGATTTTGAATTGCGCATGCGCAGTTCGCATTTCGTTCACTTTCGTCCCTTGGGAGTTTTCTTTCGACGTTTTCCACCCTGGAGGTATAAGCTCACTTTTCAGTATTCGTCTCGCGCGACTGCCATTCCAAGTGCCGCAGATTCATGCACTTGTGACAAAAAGTATGATGTGGAACGAGGGTCGTATTGGCGTTTCCGACTCGTGTGATTACAGCCCTCGCTTCGCTAGGGCCGCAAACTTCACACTCGTCGCAATCGCCAACTTTCGACCCTTGTTGCACAATATACTAATGTTTACTTTATATGAGAAATTGAGCGCAAATCTCACTTTTTCAGAAAATAGTTTCTGAATATAGACGGGAAACAGGCTTAGAATATCAACAATGTTCATAGTTTTTCAGAGAAGTTGGCAGGAAAAATCAGAGATTTTCAGAACAATTAGAAATATTTAAATTCAGAAAAATCTTTAATTTTGTCTGAAAAGCGCGAAAAGTGAAAGAAATTTGGAGGACTTTTCAAATAAATTTTCCGAGAATTTCAGATATATTTTCAGAGATATTCAGATAAATACTTCCACCAGGGTAATAGGTGGTACACGCTGATATTAATAAAATCATAGCGTTCCCAAGACAGAATTCTGCTAAGACAACAAAAAAAAATATTCTTCGCTGCTACACGGCAGCTATCGTAGATGACTTAGTTGTTTTTTCTTAATGATAATCATATCGCGTTGCGGGTAAAGTTAGATCCTTAAAAACTAAGGTGTCATGCGGAGCCAACCAGCGGATGTTAACGGTAAATGAAATTTATTGGACTAATACTTCACCAATGACAGTTCAACAACATCGAAGCTTTTTTTTGCATATTTTCAACAGTGAGTGATAACATATTCTCGACAGTGGTTGACAAGAGTCATAGTGTGGACTAAAGAAGAAAACTATTTCAATCGAACTCCAGCTTATTGAAGGTTCCTTCGACGCCGAAGACATCGGAACTGGACTTGCCCTTGTCAGGACGTAGAGACGCGTTGACCCTCATCGTTTCTTCCTCGGTTCGAAACCACGCTCTGTTATTTTCCAGCCACGTTGTGCCCTCTGCCATCAGGTTGGCCAGAGTTCCCCATTTCCTCCATTCTCGTTCGGTAATGCGTCCAAGGGTACAAATTTTGCCAGGACCTCAGCCGTTGAATGTAAGTGGATCTGCAGTTAAAAATATAGGTTACTAGCAAGTCGTTTTGGCTCCCAGTTTAAGGGCGTTTAATTTTATATTTAATAGCCCTGGTAAGTTCTGCGACTTGAAAAACCACCACTAAACTACCTTCAAAGCGACCGAGTCGTTTTTGGACAAAAATACGTCTGCGAAAACGACTGTCAAAACGACTTTATCCGTGTTCGTACCAGCCGCATACGAGCAGCTTCCAGGGAGGGCTTTCAGTCAGGTGGTTTTACAATTAAAGAGCAAATGAACTACTGCCAAAACGACTGTTCTAAATACCTTTCAGTCTGGTCGGTTTTTTATTTTCAACTGAAGAAACGACCGCATTAACGACAACCGGACTCAAGGGTCTTTTGAACGGTCGTTTCCGCGGTTGTTCGTCCAGTCATGAAATGTAAAACGACCTGACTGAAAGCTCTCTGACGCGGATGAAGTCCTTTTGATAGTCGTTTTATCAGACGTATTTTTCTCGGCGGTTTTGATGGTCGCAGGATCTGCAAAGGAGTTTTCTTTTTTTATTGAAGAATTGAAGCAATTTGCAAATAGAAATAAAAATAAAATAAGTTTCTACTAAAATTATAACTACTCTGGGACTTTAGCCCATATATTTTAACCACTCCCGGACTTTAGCCACTCTGGGTTGACTAACAATATGGACGTGAAGTTCGCTAATAGTGGGGACGTGAAGTTGACTAATAATGGGGGCGTGAAGTTGGCTGAAGACAGGGCATGAAGTTGGTTGCTAATGGGGGCGTGAAGTTGGCTGCTAATAGGGGGTGGGGCAAACAAACAAATCCACAATTTTCCAAAATATATATTAGACTAGCAGGCCGTAGTCGCTCAAAGTCTGAGCGCCCTCCCTATGGACTATGGAATTTAATAACTCGACATCTTTATCTCTGAAGACTTACTGGAAATACATAACTTCCGGTCGAAAAGTGTGATTTTCGTATCAGAAGTACCGTATTTCTAGTCAAAAAATGACAAAACAAAAAAAAACAAACAAACAACTTTGCTAAATACGAAATATAAGATTTGTTCGACAATTGTTGATTTTAACCGAGTCAGATAATAATGATAAAGTAATTGATACCTTTTCAATGAGTTCCGTCTTCATGAAGCGTTTCAGCATCTGCAATATGATGTACATTGCCGGTACAGCATTTATGACGTGAATCTTTTTTAGTCGTATCGGAATAGCATCCTGAACATAAAGCACGTACTTTTTTAATCCTATAGGATTAAGACGACTGACGTGGCCCATCGTTAAACCTTGCGTGTTGAAGACCACCTGGTAACCCGGATAGCTACCCTGGGTGTGTATCCAGAGATCGCACATCATATTTGCGTGCTTTATGTAGTCGTTGTAATTGAAGTGCGTTGGATTACAGTCAACCCACTTGGTGTATATGGTGACGTGACGGTCGTCCCTTAGCTTCCTCAGACGCACGTAGACGCTAATTCGATGAGACCGGTAGGCAAATCAATAAAGACAAAAAAATGACGAACGTGTTATCCACCCAACAGGAAACCGTCACCAGTTTGGAAATCGTCAATCAAAAGTAAGCTGAGCCTGAATACTCCAAAAACAAGGGTGTTGTCAAGTGTGTTGAAACAACTTACAAAACGCCTATTACATGTGTAACAGACGTGTTACACATGTAATAGACGTGTAACACGTGTAGACATGTGTCAGCTTGCGTGTTAAAACAAGTACGCTTGCACTGCATATTTCCTGTATTCTCTGTACAACACAATTTTTAGTGTTTTGCTACAGAACACACTTGTTGGAATACACGTTATGTGCACCGAACGAAAGGTTTGGTAATATCAACCTAACAGCTACGACGGTAATAACAACCGTCTGGAAATGCTCATCCCGATCGTCAAAAAGCTTATATCTGGACGGTTGCTTTTACGGTCGTTTGTTCGTTCAACAATCAAAGAAGCAACTTATCTGCCGAAATGAGGCAGAAGAGCGGTCGCTTCGGCGGTCGTAAGTGTAGTTAATTTTTGGCACCAAGCCACCGTCGCTTTTAGGGTCACTTCTTCGGTCGCTTTTCACGGTCGCTTGGTTTGCAACCGTTGTAAAGGAAGGGACGTAACACTTGTCAGTAAGTAACAGTCAGTACGCAACACTTGTCAGTAAGTAACAGTCAGTACGCAACACTTGTCAGTATGTAACACATCACGCCCAGTTGATGTGATTCGTCAAAAAAACAGCCTATGCCCATTAGTAAAATACCTAAAATATTGTAATGTCCGAGCAAATAAATATAACACCGATAATTATAAAATGAAGAAGGGCGGCGTTTAATAAGCAAATAAGTTATCGTGATATGTCCAGTTAGTTCGAGGTCTTAGTCAAGACTGTCAAACTACGATGTTGTCAAGTCTCATATCGTACGTTCAACTCGATCGATGCGAGCGGATCCATTTTCATTCCCTTGTGCTCGCATCGATCGATAAAACAGTCATTCAAATAACTGATTCCGTTACAATATGTAAAAGATGTAAATTATGTAAAATACTTAAAATATATAAAATGTGTAAAATGTGTAAAATGTGTAAAATATGTCAAATATGTCAAATATGTCAAATATGTACTAGGCACTCACATATTTTTTATAGTTAAACGAAGCCCCTCCGATTCAAAGGGATCTCTGTTCGAGAAGAACTCGGGTGCGTGAGTCCTCATGGTAAAGTACGACTCGATTCTAGTCTTCGTTGCTTCCACACTGAAGCGGCAACAGTGCAAAAACACTACCAGCTGCACGTCCGAAATCTTTGGCAAATGGGGCTGCTCGGCACACCATTCACGAAGCATGGTGTGCCGAGCAGCCCCGTGTACAACGGATTCCTTCAATTTGGGATGCTTCTTCAATTCCTCCTCGTACGTGAACGCTGTATTTCGTATCATGTTCATGAGAATAGTAATACTGAAAGTATAATTAAAATGCATGCTCCTTTCTATTACACCGTTTAAAAAAAATCTATATGCGAAAACGAATATTGAATTAGAGCTGTTATATTTCTTCACATAACCTTTTCACTTGCGTATCTGATGTGAATTATCCTAGGCGGCGTACGATCCAATGTAGTCAGTATACAGCTGCACGGTACAGAAAATACTGAGTTGGTATGATCCATCGATCGGTATAACCTCCTGCAAGAAAAAAAAATGACGAGATCAAGTCACGCGATTGCACCTTGACGTCAAGTAATTTAAAAAACGATTTTTTTAAGTGGAGAAGCGAGCCGACCGTGGCGCAAGGCGGACCGTTTAAAGTAGAGAGCCAGACCCCTTTTATAAGGAAAGTTATTATCCAAAGAAACAAATAGTGGAAACGAAAGTAGATAGATATAGTAAAAAAGTAAAAAAGAAAAAAAGCGAAAATCCAGTTTTTCCGCACGCGTTTAAATAATAAATAATAAATAAATAAATAAATAAATAAAACAAAAGTGTTCAAGAAAGAAGAGCGCACACGGCCCAGGGAGGTCGAAACCAAGGGACTTGGACCAAAGACAGCATAGGGGACCGCTCCGAGTCAGAAACGCAGAAAAGGAAAAGGAACGGCTTACTGGTATTTCCCTTCTCCTATTTCAAAAATAAATAAAATTAAAACAAAACAGTAAGGAATAAAATGCTTTTAAAGAAAAAAGAATATATACTGTAACGGACCGACGTTACCCCCTGACCAATACGATGAAAAGTCGACCGCGATCTATTACCGTGTGGGAGTCGGTTGCTCACGACCCGCTGCCTACGGCAATAGGCAAGGTTACGCGCGGGACTATCGACGGTCGCACGCGAGACACGACGTCGAGACGCGCACGCGAAACCGAAAATTCGAAATTCGCGGAGGCCCAAACGAACGTGACGAGGCCCACGGAATGTTCGAGAAGGTCTGGGACTGAGATGGGGGACCCAGTATAAAACCGAGAAGCGCGACGCGCCCGCTCTCAGATCCTCCGGAATCCCAAGCCGATCTTAACTTTCAGTTAACCGAATATTTCACTCTTTCTCGAGCCCTGACATTGTGGCAGCCTTCATACCTTTTCTTAAATAAATTTAAAAAGAAAACGGCCCTATCATTGTGATAGCCCCTTACTTTGCTTTTGAACCTTACTATAAATTTTGAAAAAATTAAATATCACAGCTATCCGAGCCCCGACATTGTGTTGGCCCTCACCAAAATCCCTATTAGCTGCTGAAAGACAGTTT
>JAPYZD010004635.1:0-10995 GCA_030522725.1 Ichneumoninae sp. B BG-2022a | reverse complement strand
ATATATATATATTGGTATATATATAGGCAAACAGAGGTGGCTCGTACCAACGGTGAGCAAACAGCGTGTCCCGTAGCAGCTTACATTATCTATTTCTCTGTGTACTCGAGGGATCCTCGGTCGCTCTTACCCGGCAGCCGGAGCCAAATTATATAGGAAAAAAGAAAGAAATCTTTGCTGCGCGTTCGCGCGAAATTGTGTCGAACGGTGGCAACGACGTCGAGCCGGGACGAGCCCTGATAAGAATCGCGGCCTCTCTGGTAGATCCGAGATACGTTCCCACCACGCCGGGAGCGTGGAATCGCAGTGAAAAATTAACTGGCCCGAAATCGTCGAGGCATATGGTCCCGAGAGAACCTTTAAGCGCGTCCCGCTCGGATCCCAGGATGAAAGGTGCCGACTGGGACACGACGGGCGTCTCGAGAGTTCGCCCGACTCCCAGGGCTTCGAATGGCTCTCCGCCTTTTTTTCCCCAAAAAATTCCTTCGTCCGGCTCGAGGCGCGATCGAACGGAATCCTCCGGGGGGCTGTAACGTTATCCAGACGCCCTGGATAACGCGTCCGACTGAAGGAAAAAAAAATTTGAAAATCTGAGATTGGGTCGAAATCGTGAAAACAGCAGAGATAAAAAGTGGCAACCTTCTCACCGACTCCAAGAAATTTTTATTTTGCATCTCAGGGCAACTTTTTTTAAAACGATTTTTAAATAAACTTTCGATCATTTTTTTTTCTTTCTTTTTTTTGGGGCTTGTTTCGAGGGTTTTTTTTTAAGTGTCCATATTCCATCTTTTTCCTCCAATGCAAACGTCCTCCCGAAATGCATGAGCCTGAATGAGAAAAAAAAATCGAAAAACGCCGGTTGGGTTGAAATCTTGAAAACAGGCGTGATAAAAAAGTTTTCCAACGACTCCAGGAAATTTTTATTGTGGATCTCAGAGCAGCTTTTTTCAAACGAAATTTTAAATAAATTTTCGATAATTTCTTTTTTCATTCTTTTTTTTGGGACTTGTTTCGAGGAGTTCATTTTTAACGCCGGCATGTTCCATCTTTCTCCTCCGAGTATTATCGCACATAATACATTTCGCTCTCCCGAACTAAATAAGAATCTCACTGGATAAGAAAATATGCGAAACTAGGATTCTATAAAAATAATGAAAACAGGAGTAATAAAGAAGTCAAGTTTTTCGACTCCAAGAAATGTTGATTGTTGGTTTCGGAGGAGTTTTTTTCAAACAAAATTTTAAATAAATCTTCATTCTTTTTTTTGGGACTTGTTTCGAAGAGTTCATTTTTAACTCCGGCATGTTCCATCTTTCTCCTCCGCGTATGATCGTACGTAATACATTTCGCTCTTCCGAACTGAATAAGAATCTGACTAGAAAAGAAAATATGCGAAACTAGGATTCTATAAAAATAATGAAAACAGGAATCATAAAGAAGTCAAGTTTTCCGACTCCAAGAAATGTTGATTGTGGGTCTCGGAGCAGTTTTTTTCAAAGATTCATTTTTTTTTTTGGGACTTGTTTCGAGGAGTACTTTTTTACCTCCGGCATGTTCCATCTTTCTCCTCCGAGTATGATCGTACGTAATACATTTCGCCCTCCCGAGCTGCGCTATTCACTTTGCTCTGTGCAGAGTACATACAGTACGCTATATATATATATATATATATATATATATATACACATACACACACACTTATATATATATATATAGATGATACAGTAGTGGTGGGTAGAGACTAAGCGGCGTAGGTTGGCACTAAATCTCTCCCTAAAGCATCCCTACCGCGTTTCCATCCCTAACTACGCGACTACCCTCCCTTTCTCGCGTCCCTCGCTCAGTGGCTCGCATTGGCGCCGCACCCCGGGGATTCTGCAGTTCCGATTGTTATCTCGAATTTTCGAGACACTTCCCCCTCCCCTCTCCCCCACTCGCTCCACTCTTACCCAGAATAAACAAACTATTCAGATCGGACAAATTTCATCCTAACGTTATCCACTGAATAACGAAGACTTTTTATTTTTATAAAAAAAAAAATCTATTTCCGATTAATTATCCTCGCCCGATCGGGACAGTGGGAAGCACAACTGAGATATCTTTCTCGATTAGCCTTAATCGGAAGGTCGCAGCGCTGCAGTAATGCGCGCAGAGATCTTTATCGTAACGAACCGTAATCCACTAACATACAAATAATAATAACAATAACAATAATATGTAAGGATAATAATAAGGAACCGTAATCCATTACTAAAAAAAATTTTAAAAATAGAAATAAAAATAATAACAATAATAAATAAAATGGGTACATAGTACGGTAGAAGAGAGAGGAAAGAATCGGTTGAGATTGTGTCTCGGGCAGCAACAACGCGCATTGTCGGGTAGCAATTCGTCCAAATATAGAGCGCGGTAACGAATCTCGATCATTCGCCTCGACTTATCGGGACAAGGAGCGAGTGGCGTGGGGAGTGGGGGGAGAGGGGGGGGACTTAGTAAGGGGGCCCCACAGTAATAACGCAAGAGCGGCGAACAGTAGCGGCGAGTCAACTCGAACACACGCGGGCGAAACGAGAACTGTGGCACGCAACTCTCCGCTCCCCGTTTTCACCGTGTTGGTTTCTCGTTTGTGCAAACGACTGATTGTACGTCCGACTGTCTCAGACTCTTGGTTACCCCCCCCCCCCCCCTGCCCGCTCTCCGCGCCCCGTCGGTCTCCGCAGCTATTTCTCTCCGTAAGCATCGATATAGCATATCTGTGTATGCGTGCCCGAGAGCTGCCCCGCTGGATCGGGTGACCAACGGGTGAATGGTGAACGAGAGAGGAAGTGTCGCCCTAAAATGGAAACGAAAGGCTTACTCCTTATCCGGTGGTCGGCGCGAGACTCCCGTAGCTTTGTCAACGTTACGACGAGGAAAAACAAAATTACGCTGACGATAAGAACAGAAATATTTGTGTTCATTTATATCGCTGTGAACCAATGATAATAATATTTGTTACTATTTGTCGATGACAAATAGTAATAAAAATTGAAAGAAAAAAAAAATATTGTAAAGTCAATGTAACGGACCGGAAGTTTTTATGCGGAGAGTGGTACATTAAATTGAATGTACTATTGTGACGAAAAATTAGTATACTTTTTCATTGAAATTATTTGAAGTAAATTATTAAGATTTGAAGTACTTTCATAGTAACATTAAAGTAAATTATTAAAATTAAAGTATTAAAGCATTAAAGTATGTTTTTGATACACGGAATATTAATTTTTCATCACGATTGTACATGAAATTTGATATACCAATTTTTGCGTGAAAACTTCCAGTCCGGTACATAACATACGATTTTTTTTACAGTCTACTTACACCGTAAAAAAAATGCTGAACTTAATGTACCGGTACATGAAATTTGCTGATATTACCTAAACGAATTGAACATTAATGTACTTTGCTTGTAAAATAAAAATCCCAGATAATAAAATAACGAAACTTTTGCTTCAAATTTCACAAACACTTTGTGTAAAAGAGCTTCCCATCAGTTCTCAAGCAACATTTCTTTTCAGTCCATCAATATTTAGCAATGCTTATCAATATTTATCACCGACTATATCAGTATAGATAAACATAAATATTTATCAACATTTATCAATAACCCATTGATATCTACAAGTAATTACGAACATTTATTAACATTTATCAATACTCATTAACAAACCCTAATTTCATAATTCCGCGATCGACAAATCCGCCTGGAAGCCGGTAGCTCGTATTGGGCTCGATTTCGTGTCCGGTGCGTGTAAATGCGTAGATCGTCGGATGCGTGAGTCCGAGCAGGGGGGGGGGGAGGGGTCGAGGAGTGTGGGGTGGCTAATCGGACGGGTAATTCAGGGACCGTTTTCCGTTCGGTTTACTTACGCCAGTGGTGTATAGGAAAGCGACGGCAGTAGCAGGAACGAGCGGTGCGCAACCCCCGAACCCTCTGCAGCTCCCGCCTCCACCCTGCAGTTAATGCGTTCCAGGCTACGACCGCCGAGCGGGTTTCTCTCTTCCCTTCCCCCCCCCCCCCTCTCCGCCGCTCTCTCGGGGAGGAAGCCGAGAGCTCGCCCGCTCGGCGGAGTCTACGGTAGCGCAGCGCTACCACGCCAGTTAGCCGGGGCTCTCTCCCTGGTTCTCTCGTTCTACTCCAGCATCCCCCTTCTCGATGGGCGTCCCCCTCGAGCCATGAACCTAACTCCCTCGGAAAACCAGCGCAGCACCCTTCCCCCGCACTCCCCCTGTCGTTCTCTCTCCGCCCCGGAGAAACGGGCGTCGGAGAGATCTTGGCTCTCTCGCTCCACGGCTTCGCCTCTATTCTACACTCTACTCGACTCTCGGGGCCAACCGTCGGGAGTATAACTCCACCGACGAGCCTCGAGAGCCCACGGAAACGAGCGAGGGCTTTGTTTCAGAAAATTGAATAAAGCTGCTTCAATGCTCCTCCTTTTTTTTACTTCTTTTCTTCTTCTTCTTTTTTTTTTCTTTTTTTTAAGCTTCTTTTTCTTATTTTTTTTTTGGGATATGTTTCGAGAGGTCTTCGACTGGACCTCGGAAATATTGCTCGCTGGGGTGCTTGGTTGGACGCTGGAGGGACCAGAGGCGACGCCGGGATTATGCGTGTGAGGCGAAGCTGGACCGGAGGAATGGGACGAGGAAGAAATTTAACGACGATCGAGCGCGATCGAACATTTCAGAAAAATTTGGTTTCAGAAAAATCTAGTTTCAGAAAAATTTAGTTTCAGAAAAATTTAGTTTCAGAAAAATTTGGTTTCAGAAAAATTTAGTTTCAGACAAATCTAGTTTCAGACAAATCTAGGTTCAGAAAAATTTAGTTTCAGAAAAATTTAGTTTCACAAAAATCTAGTTTCACAAAAATCAAGTTGCACAAAAATCTAGTTTCACAAAAATCTAGTTTTACAAAAATCTAGTTTCACAAAAATCTAGTTTCACAAAATCTAGTTTCACAAAAATCTAGTTTCACAAAAATCTAGTTTCACAAAAATCTAGTTTCACAAAAATCTAGTTTCACAAAAATCTAGTTTCACAAAAATCTAGTGTCTCAAAAATCTAGTTTCACAAAAATCTAGTTTCACAAAAATCTAGTTTCACAAAAATCTATTTACGGAAATATCTATTTTCAGACAAATTTTGTTTCAAAAAATGTTTGTTATAAAAAATCGAAGAAGGCTGCTTCGATGCTCCTTTTTTTCTTCGTTGCTTCTTCTTTTTCATCGTCTTTTTTTGCATATATTTCAAGAGGTCTTCGACTGAACCTCGTGGAAATATAGTGCGCTGGGGTGTTTAGTCGGTCGCTGGAGGACAGAGAGAGTGGATGCGTGTATCATGTATGCATGTAAGTCGAAGCCGGACGGGACGAATGGGAGAACGGAGAAATATAACGACGATCGAGCTCGAACGTCCCGGGTGCCTCCTCACTCGAACTGGCAAGCGGCGATCGTCGCGACAATTCCTCCGGTTTACACAGTTGGCCGCGCGAGGTTACCTAATTATTTGTTAGTTTCCCAATGACGAAACGTTCCACCCCCCTCGCCCTCCAGCCATCCACGGTATTCACGATCTTTTTTTTTATTCTTTTTTCAATTATTATTTACCAAGTATATATCGTTCGATGAATCAGGAGCGAGACCCGTGCTACCGAGAAAAAGTTGACATCTTTTTGGACGTACTTTAAGGCACTAGCATAAGGATTTGGTAAAAAAAAAAACAGGTCGTTTTTCAACATTTTTATTAAAGTGAGTATTGGGAAGCCAAGGTTGGGTTTTTACACTCAGTACAAACTGTTAAGAAGTTTGAGTTAAAAAAAATATATATTAATTAACAACGGACTTATTAGCAATGAATTATTAACAACGGACATCGTATCGCAAAATCCATTCGTCCGATTGAGTTGAAATTTGGACGGTTCCGTGATTACAACATTTTCTATCTAATGACCAGATAATAAAAAAAATGTTCCTTTATTTGTTAGTAACAAACGATTCATGTAAATGTAGTTTTTCTTTCGTCGAAACGCAAAAAAACTACCTTAATCGTTTGTTCATTGATATTTTCAATAAAAGAAACTCAAACTTCATAACATCTTTACTAACTGTGTGTAGAAAACGAGCTTGTTCTTCCGATACCCGCCTAAAAAAAATTTTGAAAATCGACCTGTTTTTTTGACCAAATCCTTAAGCTAGTTGCTTCGGAATCTTTGGGCTCGACTGACCGTGTTGGTCAGTGTGCGAGTGAAAAGCGCAGGCAAAGCAAGTGGCTAAACAGAGTTATTCTCTATAGAATTTATTTCAGAAACGAAACCGTGAATCTTCTTGAAATTTGGATACAATCTCTTTGATAGAATGCTTTTAACTATGGTAGGTTTTTTTCGAATTTAACAGAAATTGGTGAAAAAAATTGCGAAGTCACCTTATGTAACTATATACACGAATTACAAAAAAAAAAAAAAATACATGGTAAAAAAATTTGAAAAAGTTGGAAACGATTCAGCGTGTCTTTGCCTGCAAAGTAGCAAAGTTTTGTAGCGATCGAACAGAAACGCGTTTTGGCCCAAACATCCTTAATCGTCGTACACGCGTGTCGGTGCAATCCGATCCGAAGAAGTTTTGGCCCAAGAGCATTTAACCACCCTCGACCAGAAAACGCACCAGACACCCTCTCTTGGATTCCGGGGGCTTTAAGGGTTGTTGGATCCGGGAATGGAACAGCCTCAGGTATCGACTCCGACAGCCCGACCGACTCTAACTGTAATCTTGCTGGTGTCCCATTGTTTTTCTCTTCGCACTTCGGCATCGGAGCGAGCATCAAAAACGTTTCTAATAATTTTACGACACTTGTGCCGCCCAAACCTAACTCGGTGGGTTCGACGTTCGCGAGATTTACAATCGGCACCTACCTCGCTGCAACTCAGGTCTGTCGTTAACGGGGCACGGCTGGTGAATCGAATACCAGTCAGGGGTTCGAAATTTTTAGTCTGTCATGGAATTTTTTATTTTATTTTAGTTTGGGCTGTAGTTTAGTTAAATAAAAACAAAACTATTTACCGTATTCTTTGTGGGATTCTATAATTATAATTACCGTGTTAATGCTGACATTTTAGGAAGAAATTTTGGCCTAAAAAATAACTGCCTAAAAAATTAATATTTTTATTTACTATTTTTCAATGTTTTTTTTATAGTGGAATTATTTAGGGGTGTAAAAGGCGAAACATATACAGGGGTAAATAAATTCCATTTTGGTAGTCGAATCAATATTCGAACGTCCGCCTGAATATGCGTCTTGGAAAAACAAGTATAGAAAAACAATAAAATTAATAACTAAGATATAATAACAATTGGCAAGAATAATTGACAAAAGCGAAGAGAACAGAGAAACACCGGGAGGAGAACTAGAGCTCTGAATTAACGGGGCACGGCTGGTGAATCGAATACCAGTCAGGGGTTCGAAAATTTTAGTCTGTCATGGAATTTTTTATTTTATTTTAGTTTGGGCTTTAGTTTAGTTAAATTAAAAAAAAAAACTATTTACCGTATTCCTTGTGGGATTTTATAATTATAATTACCGTGTAAATGCTGACAACGTTCGTGTGAAACTTCAAACGGTCGAAACAGACAACATTTTAGGAAGAGATTTTGGCCTAAAAAATAACTGCCTAAAAAAAGTTAAAATTTTCATTTACTATTTTTCAATGTTTTTTTTATAGTGGAATTATTTAGGGGTGCAAAAGGCGAAATATATACAGGGGTAAATAAATTCCATTCTGGTAGTCGATTCAATATTCGATCTTCCACCCAAATATGCGTCTTGAAAAAAAAAGTATAGAAAAATAAAAAAAAATTAATAACTAAGATATAATAGCAATTGGCAAGAATAATTGACAAAACCGAAGAGAGCAGAGAAACACCGGGAGGAGAACTAGAGCTCTGAATCGGCGATAGCGGGCCAAGTGGGTTGAAGCTGCGACTGCGAGTCGTCGGTACTTCGGGTTGCGAGGTAATTATAAAGCGTCGTGGCTCGCGTGGGTACGACACTAAAATTACTTTGGAACGGGGGGCTGTGGCGGTGAGAATAGATGCGAAAAAGCAGATAGCGATCGTTGATACGAGGCTCTTTCCCCCGCTAAAGAAAATTTTCCGTCCAGAGAAAGCTGGAGAAGCTTCGAAAAAGAAAAACAAGAAAAAAAAAACCACGAATCCGGGTTGAGCGCCACTGCGCCCGGGGTAAAAGAGCCTCGATGCTTTCCCTCGTTTCCTGTGCGCTGTATCTCCGACTTCGGAGAACCGACGCTGCCAAATCGCTTTCTCTCTCTCCCTCGCTCGCACGCAGACAGTTTTCTGTTTTATCAGGCCACAGTAGAATCGAGGAACCCCGATAGACGCTCGAGAGTCTATCGCGAGCGATCGAGACGGCAGGGTTTTGTTTCCCTCGCCATGGCGATAATCTCGCGATTGCGCAAGCGCCAAGATTTCGCCGATAGAGTAACGAGCGCTCGGCCATCGAGTGAGAAAAAAAGCCAAAAGCTAAAACAAAAGGAAAAACTAAAAACTGTTACAAATCGATGATAATGCGAGGGGATGAAGCGGATCGCCGTGGAGAAAAATGCGATTGCCGCCGGGTCGACTGGAGAGTCGCTGGTCGCTTCTTACGCCGTCCGCCCGTGCTCAACAAGTGGGCCAATGTTTTCGGGACGGTCGAGAGCCCCAAGCGCGAGAGCCCCGCTGCCCTGCGAGCGAGCGAGTAAAAACTAAACGCAATACGAAGAAGCCGAGAGCGGCGACGGAGAAGGAGAGAAAGGAGAGAGAGCGAAGAGCGTGACGGTCACGAACTTGCGAGTCCGGGCCTCGTTAATAGTTGGGTTCTCTCTTTCCAACGTACCCGGGGGCCCGAAGGCGCCCTTCTACAGTAATGCTCGTCTGGCCGCTGCAGTACGCTTTCTCGTCGGCCAAGGCAAAAACGGGCCCTTCCTCGCTAGGGGTTGCTTCCTGCGCGTCGGCTTCGACGGCGTCGGGTTCTCTCGGTGGGGACAAAAGACGGAGGCAAAAATTCTACCGAAACGGAGAAAAAGGGGGGAGAGGCCGGCCGAGAGAGAGCGAGAGAGGGATGTGTGTGCGAGAGCGAGCGACGCTGAGGCGGGGGGACCGGTGAGCGAGGGCGGGAGAGCGAGACAAAAAGTAAGACTCGTGGGAGGGGATTTTGAGGGGAGCGAGTCGATCGGCGGAGGAGGGAGGGGTGCCGGAGTCGCTTCCCCTCGTCGAGCGTCAGTCGCGTCGCGTACCTCGTGCCGGTAGGATACACACTCACTGTCGACGATATCATTTTATTTTTTTGCAAAACTAGGGGAAAATATTATTATTATTTTTTTTCTAACTTTGCCTTCCTCGAAACGTCGAAAGAATCCGCGAGATTACGGACTCGTCTCGGGGGGTTTGCGGGCCCGCGTATTGTTCGTTACTTATATCTTTTAACTTCACGTTCGTTTGTTGTTGCGCGCGCGAGGGGCGAGGAGCGAGAGTGACGAACGGACACTGCGCGTACGCTTCCGTTGTAACGGTCGGATATATATATATATATGTATATATAATACAACGCTCGTGCTTCGGTGTGTTTTACGTTTGTGTCTCTGTGTGCATGTGTGTCAGTGGATGGATGAAAATCGTCGAAGGTGGGATAGATAAAAAAAAAGTAGTGTGACAGACACCGATGCGATTTACTGTCTGGATATCGTGCGTTGAGAACAGCAGCCGTATTCACGGAGAGATAAAGTCGGACGGAGTGTCGCTCGTCGAATGAGTTACCTCGACGAGAGTCTCGTGGTACACGAAGCCATGCGCTCCGTGGCGCTAGCTACGGCGACCCTCGATGATTTCTGATAGTGACTACGGTTTTTCCTGCTGAGATATAATAGAAAATTTTTTTAGTATATCTTTTTTTTTGCTTTAATCTTGAACCGACACGGTTGTGCGACGGTGGTCCGGCGACGCGGGGATCCGGCGCGGCACTCGCTGTTTTATCGACCGAGCTTAGCGGTCCTTGATCCTAGCCGAAACGGCCCGAGTTCCGAAACTCAAACCAAAGTGAACTCTAACCTGTGATAAGTTCCATTGTTTTTTTTTTTTTTTTTTCACTTGCGTGTATCTACTTTTTGTTTTGTTTTACGTTGAAACGAAATAAGGATTAAAAAAGAGAGACAATCGGATGAGGAGATAAAGGGCAACGAAGATAAGATTTGAAAAATGAAGTGGGACGAGTGCAAGGTATCTTCGGCGAGTGGAATTTGATATCGGTGATCGGGAGGCTGGAAGGCCCTGAGTTGCCGGCCCGTTTATCATACGTCGTTAATATCGCTTCGAGATAAAATTAATAAGTATAAAGAAAATAAATATATATATATATATACGTATATATATTGATAAAATCTCGTGGCAAAAGCCGTGGAGATTCGAGGGTAAACATCATCGGATAATGCAGTCGAACACGATAATCCGTGACGTTGGTAACACGGAAAAATTGATGGGAAATAACAACAACTTGAACAATAATGGATCACCGGGAGCAGACATAATGTTCCAGATGGAAGACGAGGGCCTGACGCAGCTCGGTAGCGTCTTCCAATCGGCTTACCAGTCCATTGTGGGTGGTGGTCCTCAGGTAAATAATACAAAAATAAAAATAAAGAAAGATAATTCGTTCGTGATAGGCTCGACACTATAACAAAAATGCTCTCGTGCTGGTGTCGCGCTGGTGCACGTCATTGTCACCAACATGGCCGAGTCACGTGGCTCCGGGCACGCCGCTTCTATTTTCCATCCTGTCGGTATTGAAACTACTACCCCTCTGCGATTGTATAATTGCACACACGTGGAAATTCAATATATATATATATGTAGAATAGATCGATGGTCATATGATAGTTGACGGTTGAGAACGATTCTCTATGATTTTTTTTTC
>JAPYZD010004634.1:0-11975 GCA_030522725.1 Ichneumoninae sp. B BG-2022a | reverse complement strand
CCTAACTTCCAGTGCGTCCGCAGCCGACTTAGCTACACTGTACCGCATTTGCCGAGGACACGGGGAAACTGCGGAAAACCCGTGTCGGTACAGACGGCCTTATATTTTTCCGATTCCTTGATGTTTTAACATCAAGAACTCAGAAAAACTGGCTTGCCGCTCAACATTCGATGTGCAAGCCGGTGTGGGGCTAAGCGGACACCCATCCATCTACTGGACACAAGCAAAGCTGCTCGACTTGGGAAATTATGATGTATATTTGAGGAATAACGTGATACATGTATTTTTATGATATTCAACGGTTACTTCAAACCTTCTTCATCACGAAATCCACAATTTTCGTTTGGCGCAAGAGAGTTGTACCTTTTTTCGCAGCCAATTTTTTAAAATGTCAGAGATTTTTTATTTGCCAACATCATAACAATGTGGTTGTTTTTCCCTTATCGAGTTTCGAAAGGGTTTCTATTTTTTATTCCACCGTAAGTACATTAAGCTTACGCATAGAGGTGGAAGGACTGACCGTTGAATCCACACCGCACCAAACTACGAGACAAAGATAAACTACGAGACAAAGATAAACTACGAGACAAAGAAACGGCTCAGTTTCCGCCGCTGTCCCAACTTATACTAATAATCAAGACAGGTTTCGTTTAACACAAAAGAAATTGACGGCATGTTGAAGAGCGGATTTTACTCTTGATTAATGGCCTAATACGTATAATAAATTGTTCCATTTAACAACTGAAGATGGCGGAAACTGGGCCGTTTACCTTAGTAGATTAACGAAAATAAATGTTGTATACGTCAGTATTCGCTCGGCTGAGAAACTAACAAATACTGCGCATACGACTGACGTGCATGCACGGTAGTGCTGTGTAAGTCCTATGCGAGCTCGAGCGTTCTTGAATTGGCTTGTTTGTAGCGCGCAACAATGTACTGACCCGCAACAATGTAATGATACAAGAATTTCGCGCAATAGGTCGGATAGTAGAAACTTTATCCGATCCAGCGGCAGTTCGGATAACAGAGGGTTCGGATAATCGAGGTTCTACTGTATTAGGAACACCGGTGAATATAATTTACTTTGCTCGGTGCGAAAATGGCAGATTTGCGCATGCGTAAAACTCCCATTTTCGCACCTCGTGAAGTGTAATTTGGTACGATACTCGTGCGAAAATCTTTTTCTTAACTCGTGTGATTGCGACACTCGCCTTTGGCTTGGGCCGCAAACTCACACTCGTCAGAAAAAAGCACTAGTATCCTAACGTAGTATTACCATTTTAATCCGTGCATTTTTTTCCCCTACAAGAACTCTAAAACCAAGTGTATCATTTCAACTCACGTCGGAGCAACGACGACGGTCAAACGTGTCGAACCAACACACTCTCATCGGAGTGAAGCGGACGTTGTTGTCATCGAGTTCATTAGCCGAAATGAATCTATTAATAAATACCTGTTTCGTTACGATCGGCGTTCTCGTCTCTCGCAAGAAAGATTGAGCTGTCCAGGCTTCAAATAATTTATGATCCCAGTGTGGGTACATGCGAGCAAAAAAAAAAAAGAAAAAAACAAGCGACGAAAAAGTATACATTCAGAGACAGCTTCGCGACTCGACGTTAACGCGGCCCGCGCGTAATATTCCCAATTGGCAGAGAATCAAAGAGTACTCGGTCGGGGATTCGGTCGTGGGTCCCTCATCTCGCCGATGTGTTTCTCGTCGTCGGGACGAGCGCCTGCAGAGCGGCGCGACGGTCCAGCGCGCGTTCCGCGATTCTCGCGGCGAAGCGCGCTCCCAGCGCTATTCAATTCGCTTGACCCGGACCTCGACGACGACGGGGTCGAGCGGGCCCGGATCGCGTGGCTTCCCGACGACGAGAGTCCGCGGGCTCCTCGGGACACTATCGCACGTGCACATTGCGAGCAAACTCCGCGGGAATAATTCGCCACACTACGACACACGTACTACGCGTCACGCTCTTCGTTCTCATTCTCATTCCCCTTACTCTCCTCTCGCTCTTCGTATCCATTATATCCCCGTCTCTCTTTCTCTATTTCTGCTTTTCGATCTGTCGCGACAAACCGCAAGGCTCGGTCGACACATGAGAAATCCCTCCCTAGCCCAACTTCTTCACCGAGTAGGCTCAGTTTATTTCGAACGTTTCGCCGTGACGCGCCGGTATAACGAAACTCTTCGAATCGGTATAGCGCACACATGGGAGCTCGACGTTCTTGCTCGGCCCTCCGCCACTTATTTGTATTACGTACGTTGAACGCTCCTATCGGCGCCGTTGCTGGCCTTCGATCCGGCAACGACGAGAGAAAGTGCGACTGATATACGTATAAAGAACGCGACTCGGTATGAGCGTTGTTGTATCGACGATAGAGAGTGCGCAAAAAGTATTTTGATTCACTTTGCATTATTTATGGTAACGATATACCTGATAACATTCCGCGGGCAAATGTGCGACAATCTTCCGCTGATCGTTTCGCAAAAAATTGCGCCAAGGTGCGTTTCGTCTTTTGGCGGCAATGTGTCAAAAACGGGAGTACGAACTCAACTTTGGACAACTGTTGTAAAATTGACGTAAATAAATCAGCAGCTTTCTTTTAGTGCGTTACAATAGAAAGATCATCTTAGTTGGATAATTTTCGGAAATTTTTGTGTTTACAACTGCTGCCCCAAATTGAGAACATACTTGGTTATCGGAAATTTTTCCGACAAGTGCGGACACATCTGGACGCAATGTTTCTGACATTGGCCTGTTGGAAGGTTCCGTAGCTTTGGTTACGTGAGTAACCGGCGCCTTGGGAATTAAGACTGTAAACCTTCGAGCATTGTGTTACGTGTATGCGAAACTTCTCAAACGAAAAAAAAGATCCAGTACATTGGAAGAAAGTTGGAAGATGATTGAAGGAAAAAATTCGTACGGGAATGTACACAATTTCTGATGTTGCACGGATAGAAATTATTTGTTCGATTCCTCTTAATTCTTCAGGTTAAATCAAATGTTTAGTATCACATTTAAATGATTTAGTAGGCGGCAGGGACATCCAGCATTTTTTTTAATTTCATAAATCTTGTCTGTCAGTTTGTGTTACAGATTCAGTAATCGTTAATTGAGTAATTTAAACGATATAAAGGTAGTTCAACCATAAAGTGGCAATATATGCGACGGTACGTCAACGGGACAAGAGAAACTGCAAGCCCCAAATTTTCAATCTTATTTTCGATCTTCAATTGAATCTTCAAAACTTTAGATCATAACAGAATTATGAATCCGCACGAAAGAAATGTATATGCGGTATATATATATAAAAATACATATACGTGTAACACATGACATATATTTGTCCCAAAAATTGGTATAGTTAGGAGATATTTTCGAATACATTTCTGAAAAGCTATGAATCTTCAAACTAAGTGCATTTAAAACTCTGAAAAAATTCTTACGTATTCAGAAAAATGAACGTATCATTTTAATTAAAACAAAAAGTTAGGTTTCCGATAGATTTGTTGATTAATTTTATTTTTCATCAATTAGTTAATGACATTTTGGAATTATTATTATGAAAAATGTATCTTTCTAGCACCTTTAGTACGCTTGTTTTTATACCATCGAGAAGTGTTTGCAATTCCCTCTGAGTTCTTTGAAACTTATGCGAAGTGAACACTTTTCGCAAGGGTTACCAAGAGCAATCAATCTACAGCGTCATCGCCGCTGTAGGTTGATTGCAAAATGCTATGATTTGAAGCATGTTAGAAACTTATTGTAGTCAATTAGTGCTTAAGAGAGCGCGAAGTGCAAGTGAGTGAAGTGTATTTTCTTCGAGTGAAAATAGTGTTCGGGGTCAAGCGCGGGAAGTCCAGAATGCAGTAGGTGCACGCGTAAAGCTTCTCACAGCCGGTCTTGTCATTCCGCTCGACAGAGTGCAACAATTTCGTATCTTGTATAACCGTAACGGTTTTAGTATCTACTCCGACGGCGGCGCCTTTGCATCGTGTACTGAGGAGGTTGGGGCGATATTCAATTTTAAAGATTTAAGTGTTGATACGAAATGTGACACAAATCATTACTTACCTTCAGAGTATGCGATTATGTTTTTAAATTAATTTGAGCATTTAGTTGCTGAAATATTCAATACCCAATTTGTGTTATCTAACTTTATTAAATTAAATCCATTGCTTCTCGTACGAAAAAAAAGTATATGGGGCATTCCATACCGATTCAACCTACGTCGGACCCTCGACCTCTTCAATTCGGTTGGTAATTTTTTATAATATAGTTCTAATTCTAAAAATCACTCGGAATTTTTTTTTATTTGCATTAATTACAATTTTTCAAAATGAACATATTTTTAGCCGAAATTAAAAATTCTGAAAAAATTCTCAAAAATCATGTATCAAATATGAACATTTTTAAGCCTAAAACCAGAATGGTAAAACGTTTCCTTCTAGATGTTTTTTGAGCTTTGCTTTCTTTTTTTAAGTGAACATATTGTTAACCAAATGAAAAAATCTGAAAAAATGCTCGAAAATCCTGTATCAGGTATAAAAATTTTCAAGCCTAGAGCGAAAGTGATATCGCATTAGCTTCTATTTTTTTATTATATAAAATTATATTTCCAAATATATATATATATATTATAATATATTTTTATTATATATCAAAAATTTTTATAACGGCTAAAAATATGTCCACTTTGAAAAATTGTAATTAATGCAAATAAAAAAAAATTAAAATAAATTTGGAGTGATTTTTAGAGTTAGAACAATATTATAAAAAATTACTAACCGAATTGAAGAGGTCGAATCGGTATGGAATGCCCCATATGCGAAAAGTATCAAATTTTTCGTGTGAAAATATAATGTGTACATAAATTATGTACTTTTGATATACGCGATTTTTAGAAATAATTTCTCGGACATATCGGTCACATCATCAATTATGTACAATTTTCAGAATATAATAATATGTATCATAATGGATCAATAATGTACAATTTTTCGGGAAACATATATTTAGTACGTAATAAATATATTTATCGCGTATAGTTTTTTCCTTGGGGGTTCGCGGTGTATAAACCGTAGTTGCGAAACTCTGGTAAAAGACGTTGAATAAATTGACCAATGTCAAAGGAATGTCGTTAGGAAATACACATTCAAATTTCAAAGCAACGTGCCAGTTAGTTTTTCTGGGATAGCACGAGCTCTACGGTCAATTTTGGGTTTTGTCTTGGCACGCTTGGGATTTCGCACAGCAGAACTCTTATTCTCAGACTAGCTGCTCCGCAACGTGCGCGCCGTCGAGTCAATTCCCACCGAACTCCAACTACCTTTAAACACGATAATATATCAACGATTGAGATCGAACATCATAAGATAGTTTGGACAATTCCTAAATTTTCGTCTACAAATGTGATATTCCTCGTTGTTTCGTTCAATTAGATTGACAAGCTTCGGGATTGTGATTTTTTCTAAGCAAGATTATTGGTGATTTTATAAATTATTCAGGCTGGTAGGGCAAGTGGTTTTGTCTGCACGCCGCGCTCGCGGCTCTCTGGAAAGATATTATTTTCAAGGGTCCAATAAAATAATCTTTTGTTGTTGTAATTTTTTATTTGTCGCGCTCCATAAATTCTTCACTAGCGAAACGAAACGACTCGCTTAATGTGGCACGGATTAATAAATAACGGCCAATTTTAAGGAAATTGAAAAGTGATGTCGAGATGAGTCTTGATTAATCTTCTTACGTAAGGTAGATGTCCCGGCCCCCGACCATGAACCCATGATCGCTGACGTCGTGTTAAGCCATACCTAAAGCGTAATATATAGATATACTTTAGCATAACATGGGCGATCACTGGTTCATCGCAACTGGGGCGCTTAGCTCATGTCAAAACAAAATGCTTGAGTCTAATTTAATACATATCGCTGGTCTAAAAAAAGTCTGCTAGGCGATTCGTAGGCTTGGCTTGTAATCATTTATTTGTGGTATTTAAAATTGTGATTATTAAGAAATGAACTGGGGATTATTCAAATATTAAATGCTGATTATTTAAACATTAAATCGTGATTACATATCTATTTTTATACGAACAATTGAAGATTCTGACTTACTGCTTGAACAAAGTCTTGTCAAGCCACACGAAAATGTAAGAGGAAGTTAGGGTGCACCTCTCTAAGCGTATCGCTTCAACGACTTTGTTATGCCACCGATTTTATGCTCTTACCGATTCGTTTGATATTTAGATTTTGACGACTCTTTGGCACCGCAATAGAAAACCGGACAAAACAGAAAGACCCACAGGCAAACAGATATAAATGAGTGCATAGTTTTTTCATTTATGAAGTAATTCCGGGTGATATGGTCTGCCGTTTCATACAGCTTTTAAGCGCTAGCGAATGGCGCTGTCGATTGCAGACATTAATTTATGTGTGCCCAGTGCCATTGCGCGATTGATGATATTTGTCGATCCACGGATGTCGTAGTATAGCCTAGTGGCCATAACATCCAAAAATTCCGAACGATATGACCACATATCCGGAAATGAACAGTTTTTTTCAGAGCGGCATGCGGAAATATTTAAGGGGTTGAATTATGTAATTCAATGAATTTACAGTAGTTAATATAGCGCATGGGTTACTCGAGCACTGTAAAAAAAAATTATGAATGTAATGTACTGGAACTTGAAATTTGCTTACATTACTTACATTAATCGAACATTAATGTACTTTTTTGTTAAATGAAAATATTATATATTACAATTACAAATCTTTTGCATGAGTTTACAAACATTTTCGTCGGAAATAGGAATTTTACTGTAAAATTGTAACGCATATGGGTTTAAAATTTCCGAAACGGTTTACGTAAAAACAGCTTCCAACACCGTTGATTAATTTTCAAACCAAATTATTTTACAGTGCTGTTATATATACATAATATATAAACAATAAACAGCGATTAATATTATAGTCCCCTTAGAGAGGAGGATTCTTGCTTCCCCCCCCCCCCCCCCCTCGATTCTTGACGCGACAGCGGCGAGATGTTTATATATTATAGTGAGATTTCTCTCCATAATATATAACGTCCGGGTGATATTGCCAATTACAACTGAGTGTTAATGTCGCCATAATTAATTTACGCATGGAATTATTCGAACATTTACCGTGACTTACTCAACGCTTATTACCGTGTTCCGATATATTTTTTAAGGCTATACAGCTCGTTTACCCTGTTAAAAAAACTTCGACCGTATAACTCAGAGTTCTCCCGTTCTAGGCTGTGTTGAACATGTATTGAGGCCATAATTTGCCAGTCGACTTCATTGTATTTTCCAACAATATTTTTCCTCTTTCCATCTTTTGGATGTATTTCTAAGAAACACGAGCAGCCCATTCAACTCTGGTGGAACCAACGCGGTAACTCCCCTAATTATAAGAAGCTTTCAATGCAACGAATTTTATTATGCCTTCAATGAAATTCGCGACCAATGCCCTCTTTCGTTAAAACCTCGCCAGAACGGTAATTTCAGAACGAATATTCGCCTTGTGAATACCCGATTCGTTTGCCGTACGTAGTTCTCCGTTTTCCTGCCTTCCGCTCGGTGAACTCCGAGCTCGTTGAATCTACTTTTACACTACAAAACTGTTCGTGCAAAGTATATAATGCGAAATGCGAGCGAGGGAGCACGAGACGGTAAGTCACGCCGAAAGCCTTTTATACGCGTGTATGAATATTGCAGTGCTCACGATGCATACAGGTAGGTCTCCCCGTTGAGTATATATAGAAAGAGCCGTAGTCACTATTCGACCGGCGAGTCGTTTACTCCGCTCGCACGAGTTCTTCCGTGGGTCCTCGGGACAGGGTTTTCCGTTTGTGCCCTATGCCGAGTGCACAATCTTCCGTTGGTCGCGGCCGACCACGTGCATACCTTGCCGACACCGTTGCGGATTAAATCGGAGTGTGCTCCGTAACGACTGACCGAGTGGCAAACCTGTTGAGCGTTGATTAATCGACCCATCGTCGTCAATTACCGTTGGCGGTAGAGCCATGTACGGCGCCAGCTCACTCGGCATATCCTGACACTATCGCGAGAGTGCAATTACCCGGAAAATCGTCGTAAAGTGTTCCCGAAGCGTCTTTCTTTGCGCTCCCTATGGAATTTCGGTACCTCGGAATTTCATTCACAAAAGTGCTACGATTTATTTTTTTGGGGGGTAATAAATAACAGTTGGAACACGTAGTGGATTGTTCACGAATTAATCGAAATTACTGTTTTCACTGGTGGAAGTGCACCGTTGCTTGGTGTATTTTCGGAAGCGACCTCGTCGTCGTCGTCATCGTCGTCGCTGTCGTTTTAGCCTCTCGCGAAGAAGGTGACTCTGCGGTTTCTCGGAAATTCGAGCGTGGTAACGAGAACTATGTGGCATTACCTCCGTTCACACTTTTAGAATATATGTATATGTATGTGCAGACTGAGGGGTGATACACATGCATACACAAAAACGTATGCAAAAACAAAGCTTCCTCCATGAGGAAGCAAAAACACTCAATCAGCACGAATGCAAATAAATTGTATTTTATTTTTCGCTGTGTATCATTTCATTTGGTTGATTAATTAAAACAGCTATAATCATCCATGTTAATGAACAGAAAACCAGAAGATCGACAAGAAATTTTTATTAAAGTACTAGCGGGTTAGGGTGGCTCGCGTGCTCCATGCGCTCGTATGGGTTTCGTAAAATAGGCCAGGTCTGTTTATACCCCTGTACTCTCTTCATATTTTCATATACGCCTCTCATAGAGTCAAGAGTATCGGTGTGAGTATCGGTGTGAGTATCGGTATGAGTATCGGTATGAGTATCGGTGTGAGTATCGGTGTGAGTATCGGTGTGAGTATAGGTGCGAGTATAGGTGAGAGTGTAAGTGTGACTATAAGTAACCGTATATAAGTAACGGTGAGTACTCTGTGAGTGTGTACAAGTATCTGTGCGGAGCTGTGTGCGTGTGTATAATTATCTGTGAGGATCTGTATGATTTTTTATGAGTGCGGTGTGAATCTCCAATCTACATAAACTTTACTTTTATGTAGATGTTTTTTATCGTGTGACTGAAGCGAAAACATACGCGGTATTCCCTATGAAATGGGCTGGCAATTCTATACCTGGCTAGTTTTCAGCAGTTTGTATGTAAACGAATAAAAAAAACATGTGGTGAAAATTGTGTTATATAACTTTAAGCTGTGGTAAAATGAAATTCAAAAGATCATTTAATAAGTACCTACATTCTTACATTTTACTTCCTCATAGAGGAAGCTATGTTTTCGTGAATTTTTTTTTTCGACATTTTAATGTCGAAATGCGTACTAGCGCTGTGTGTGTGTGTGTGTGTGTGACAGCGTGGATCGCTTAGAACGACTATAACTCGAAAACGGCTTGAGATAGCGGGTTGACACTTTGCACACTAGTAGAGTGGTCACGGCTCTTCCTTCAATATAATTTTCATGAAGATTGTGGCCCGTTTTGAGATTTTACGCGAATTTGAAATTTTTATAAAAAGTCTGTGGTAGCTCTAAATTTCGTAAATTTTGAGCTATTGTCCTAAAAATACATATAAATACAATACTATGAACAAAAACGTTTGGTATTGAATTTGGCCGAAATCTACCTAAGGGATCAGATTTTATCGAATTTTGATTTTTTTTTGAAAAATTACTAAAAACTGTCTAATGTGAGTAAACATGGAGGTATGGAGCTTAAATTTGGCACACAAATGGAATAACACTGTACAATGTTTCGCATTAAATTTGGCAAAAATTGATCTAACCGTTTAAATTTTGTAGGATTTTTCAAATTTTGAATTTTTCTACTTTTTTTGACAGGAGTTTCCGAATCAAACATCACGCAAAGAGTAAAATGAGTTATAGTTTCGTAATCAACGCTAAAGATCAGATTAAAAATTGCCTGAAAACTTTTTTATTGCGTTTTCATTATAGCTTCCTCTAAGAGGAAGCCAAAATGGCACAACGGAATTATGATAGAGGAAGTGATGAGCAAAACCGTAAAGCATGAGGAAGTAATTGTGCACATCACTTTGCACGCTTTTTTGCTTTCTCGTCGTATACGAAGTATGTAAGGAGAAAAAATAATGCAATGAAAAAAAACGACTTCCAGATAATGGTCTTAAATACACCGAAACAGATTTCAGATGTTATAACGACAATATAGGTTATATATACACACTTCTAAGCCTTTATCGCCGAAACAGCATTTCACAAAATTTGTTCATCACCGTCTTTCAAATCGGCGCATCTAGCTAGTACTTTGCGTCGAGAAGCTACCTCGTCTCTTGATGGTCCAGGAGCCAACTCAACAAAACTTTCGATAATTTTTGTATGGACAGAATCAGTATATTCAACTTGTCGAGCTGTTGATGAACGCATTCAGAAGTGCCCCCGCGCCGGCAATAATCCACGGTGCAGTGCACTGCTGCCTCATTCAGGGTTGTGGTTGTGGCTGTTCTGAGCCAAAAGTTGTTTCACACAAAGCTATCGGGTGAGCACCGTTTTCAGCATTACGCTGCTGATGCTCCATTTTACAGCCAGTAGTTAAGCAGTTAAGGTAAATGTTCCAATGACTGGACACGTCTCAGTGGCCGGACGAAGCGTTCGTGCAAGAGAGACAGAAATGCGGTTTTTCATGGATGTCCGGTGACTGGGGCTGCTCCGTTACGTGCCTGGCGACTGGGACGTTTACCTTTCCTGGTAGAAGGTCCCGACCAGGACACGATGTAACGCTTTAAAATTTCTACTACGGTTACTCGTGCTGCCATCGGCGGCGCGCACGGCCACCCGTCCGTTAATCCCCTATTTAAGGCCTTAGCTTCTGTGTGCCATCTAGCCAGTATTCTCGTATCAATTTTTTGTCGACTTTCAATATTCAATATTTTGTACACTCCCCGGCCCCCCCCCCCCCCCCCCCCCCCCCCCCCCCCCTCCTCCAATACTGTACCGCATTTGTACGCGGGCGCCGGGAATCTGCGGACAACCTGCACCGATACAGCCGGTCATTCCAACTGACTCTTCATGTTCGTATTCGATACTTCGAGTACGAACACCAATCCACAGAATTAGGCCTTCCGCTCAACAGTTCCAATGCGCCAGCTAGTGCATGGCTAGGCAGTCACGCATCCAAGTACTGACCGCGAACGATTCAGTTTGACTCTAGGGACCCCCGAACCCGCGCACCAAACGCGCCTCCACCGCTGTCGGTCACCCGTCCGTTCCCATTGAAGCATCGCGCGCGACACCAGTGGTAGCGCTCGTATCTATTAACCCGTAAAAAGCTGTACTAGCTGGATGGTGTGATAAAGGAACGGTTTTGTTCCATATTCTGCGATGAAGATTAAAAAAAAAAAACGAGCGATAAAAGTAATTTGACGTAATGTGGCGATTCCCTGCGATGACTCATGTTTTCAATCGTGCATTTTATTTTGCACATGAACACGATATCGAAAACATAAATATTATTAATCTAGAATTGCAATGGCTATTCGCATAGTTCGAAAGATCGTTTAGTATCGCGATCTTTTGAAAACAATGCGCAAATACCCAAAACGAACACCATCGGTAACATTACTTGATGAAATGGCACTATTGAAATTGCAATTCAAACGTGATGTCAAAACTATGCCCTTAAATTTTTTTGCCTCTGAATTAAAACGCATTTATTCTACGGTTTCATCAAATTGCTTGCCAATTGTATAAACAAAATAATAAAAATAATTTTCAGGTGATAATAAATAGATCATTTACAATATGCTTAATAGTAATAAAAAATCAGAATCTAGAAAGGGCCTTCACATTGGCTATTGTCTTTCATTCATTACATTCATTCATTACATTCATTCATTACATTCATTCATTACATTCATTCATTACATTCATTCATTACATTCATTCATTACATTCATTCA